>JAUJYS010001017.1:0-19131 GCA_033995665.1 Melogona broelemanni | reverse complement strand
TTCTGCCGGGAATCGAACCCGGGACCACCCGTTTTGTAGTCTATGATTATAGCCACTGTACCACGGGGGCCGCACATATAAAGCATGAAATAAACATTTAAAGCATTAATATCTCCAAATCGTTTTTTTTTGCACTGTTTGTTAATGAGGCTTACCAACGCGTGCGTCTCAAAACTCCGCCAAGGGGCGACCAGGTAATTTGGAATTTTTGTTCAGTGTTGGTTCTGATCTAGGTAGGGATCTTTAACTTTTTGTTTTTTCATTATTTGCTGTTTCTGCAACGTTTTTGGTCGCGTTAACTAGTCAAATCTTCGGAAACCCTTTGATAGTATTCAATATATTTAAATGTAGGTATTTAGCTAATTTAAATTAGTCGCCAGTGGTGGCGTCGGGGGTTTTTTTTTCAAACTGGCAGATTCGATGCTGCAGCTGGTCGTTTAGCCCTACCTGACTCTATATATATTTTTGCGAGTTTGAGAGCATTGGGGTTGAGGTTGAGTCTGGGTGGGCGTACACTCTAAGCTCGCCAAGCGGCTCTGGTCGTTAGTCGCGTGATACGCATGAGTGCGAATAGACTCAACCTTTTAATTGCTCCCCATATTTTTTCACTGCCGGTTTCGAGGAGTGGGCCTCCAGTCTTGTCCCATTAAAATACTAATCAACCCACTGCATGTATACGGCTCGTCGATTCGCGTTTCCAGTCAATCACTCGCCTCTTAGTCTGCGCTAAACCCCTCTGAAGATCTGAGCTCTCCACTGCCAGATAATCCAGTAAAAAGTCTCACTTCATCTTTGTAAATGCGCAACTAAAATTGACATCATATTCTTTAAATAATTCTGTTTGCGCTGTCGTCGCCATGTGCAAGATTTTCATTCATATCGCTATTTGGAATCCCGCAGCTGTAGAAGAGCAGCAGCTGCATTCCGCAGCTGTAGAAGATCCAATCCTGAACTATCCTCGACGCCATCAATGACATTTATACGTGATCTTCCCTTTCTTCTGCTGCCTCCTAACCTTCCAAGCATAATATTTTTTTCTCAAAGTAGCAGCTGACCGCATGACATGGCCAAAGTAGGTTTCCCAGGTAATTCTTCCAGTATTTCACCCCGAGTATCAGATTTCCCAGTACTGTCCAATATAGTGTTTTCCGACTTCTTATGTTAGTTACAAAGTGGCCTCACAGTTAGTTGCAAACTAAAATTAATCCAGCTGGGCGGCTACTGCGAAACAGGCCAGTCTTATTACGCAAGTGCGCGGAAGGTCTTCGGAATGTAAAAACGGAGCAAACGCGGTTGACTTGGTACCCCCGAGTGGGCTTTTCGAGTCCCGGCAGGCGTGCGCGTTCTGCATGACGTATATTCGATGCCCGGTAGATTTACGGCTGAATCCAGCCCGGTGGCCCCGTCGAGGAGAGACGGGCAAGTGCTCGGCCGCGTCCGCATGTGCCAGGCCCAATAATTTCTGAGCGCGCGCCCCGCAAGCTCGATATGTTCACACTGCGCGGGTTGAGCGAGTACATAAGTTGCGAGGGGGGCGTTCCGAATTCGCGGTGGTCTCCGGCCGTCATCGGGTTCGTAGACGAGCGCTGAAGGAAAATCACCCATCCCCCATCACCGTATAATTTCGACACGTTACAGATCGTGGCCAATTACATGCGGCAACCGTCGATGAGCAGCAACACGCGTAACTTTGCATTCTGTACTGGAGCTTTGGCGGTGGTCTGGCAATCGGGTTGCTCCGCAGCTAGGCCGGCGCTGACTGCTGTATTCAAACTATAGTCATGGTCTTACTAGCATCTGTTTAATTGTATTATATCACCGGTACAACGAAAGCGACTGTGCATGATGAGGTACATTGAAAATTATCCCGGCGGTAGAGCCCCGGTACCCGGTAGGTTACGGCGCATTCCTGTCATGCGGCGATCCCGGGTTCGACTCCTGGCTCGGGTTCTTGTTTTTTCAATCCAGGGGTACTGGTGAAGATGTGTTCAGAGAAAGAAAAATAGTTTAGAGGGGTACATAATCTCCTGTTGTGATATAAAATTACCGGTACTTCAATGATGACGAGCATTTAATTGTCAAAAAAAAAAAAAGAATCTTTAAAATTTAAAAAGCCCGTCAGAGTACAATTATCTGGCGCCTCTATATTTTGATGCTCATTTAGAGAGACTCAGGGTGTATGTTCGCATTTTAAAATACTAGTATGTAGCTTTTCGTAAAAAAAAAATGACGAGTTTCCGTTAAAAATCAATTGCTTCATAGCAATGTCTTCCAATTGTCGCCACTAGACGCGCTTCGTCAAACCTTAATTTCATCATGAGGGCATCACATGCGTTGGTGCAAGAGGGAATATGGGGGGAGATGTGGGAACGCCAATGTTCACCACGCGCTAAGGTGTTCGTGTACACGTACACAAACGCAACCTCTTTACGCGAAACTTATTATTTTTAATTACTCCCGTCTCTCTTTGCTTATGCGGCGGCTATCATCACCATCGCTGTCTGTTTCCAATCGTTTGCCTACTTCAAGCGCTGACTAATTCCTATTTGCTTAAAGCCCGGCGATTTAGATTTTAATCGGGTGCCATTTGGTTTCTGATTTACGGCGCAGCGCCGTTCGAAAAACACACACACGTGCTCTGTCTTTCGCGTGCGCGCTCGGAGTTCATCATGTTCTATGGAGCTTTTTTTTCTTCCCTCTGCAATGATGAGAACAGATCGATGTGTGCCATATCACTCATTACCACATCAGCACTACCATCGTAGTGCCTAGTGCACTACAGGATTACTGCACCCTCGGATCTCTATGGAGATATGTGAGGGGCAGGGAAGGGATGGTAATGGCAGCTGAGCCAGGCTTCAGGATCCACCCCTAAGCTCTGGACTGCCTAATGGAAGCTCAGAGTGACGCCGCCAGTACCCCAGACTAACGAATAAACGAAAGCCTGCGCCGGGAATCGAACCCGGAACAGTCGGCTTCGTAGGATGTTGCCATACCCACTGAGCCATCGGTACGTACAATAAATAATAATAATAATAATAATTTTAAAAAATCGCGCTTTGCATTGTTTTTTTTTTTTTGGTAAGATAAAATGTTTGGCGATTATAATTTGTTAAAAAAAATACAGGGTAAAAATTAGATTTTGGTCAGGAGATGTAGGGGGGAACGAAATTTTAGTTTTCAGATTGAACTCTGAATTTGACTTTTGTCCCGACAGTGTCGCCGATGTTATTTTTTTAACACTGTGCTGGAGCCAAATGCGTTTATGTCGCAATTGAGGCGAGTGTTTTGAAAGCCAGTATCTGTTGGCATTTGCAAAAGAGCTGAGGATGTGAAAGGGGAAAGGGGGGTACGGACCGAGCACCGGATTGCCCTTTTGCCCCGATCTCCCCATTCCCCATCCCCTTTTCTCCCGCGAAGCGCGCATCATCCTCGCAATCTTGTTTATTGTGTATGCAAACACTTGCAAAAGAAGCAGTAATGTATGCGGCTTGCCGTAAAAACCGCTGCCTTTTCGCCCTACATACTGGTTAAACGCGTGCCCGGAGATCGCTACAATATTCCACTGCTTGTGATGATCCACCAGTGGGTTGAGACCCGTCGACGAACGGCTAAGGCGCTATCTTTCCCGCGTCTGTTGCAACCCTTTACGGCACCCAAATTTCCTCCTGAGATCCCCAGCTTGTGGCTGATTTCGAATTGTAATAGTGATTGGTAGGCGTGTTCAATTCGAGATGGTAGTTGGAATACGTGCGGAATTGCGGAACCGTATTTTTATATATATATATATTTTTTTTTTTAATCACCGTAGTGCCTAATGTATTACAGTATAATTGCTCCCTCGTGTCTATGGAGATATGTGAGGGGCAGGGATGGGACGGGAAAGGGATTGGCACCTGGAATAGCCAGGCTGCAGGATCCAACCCTAAGCTCTGGACTCCCTAATGGAAGCTCAGGGGTGACGCCAGTACCACAGGATCGAATAAACGAAAGCCTGCGCCTGGAATGGAACCCTGGACCACCCGCTCAGTAGAATGTGACCATACCCACTGAGCCACTGGGATCGACTATTGTATTGAAAGAGAAACGCAGCCCATTAATCATGCTGGGCTTTTTCATGGCTTTACTATTCCAAAGGAAGGCGTGTGTAATAATGTCTCGCACACCGATAAATTCTGGCGGTCTCTTGTCCGGAATTGAACCTGTGTCACGGTCTGTCACCTGCATTTTGGTACAACACTCTGATCACTACGAGACGTTCGTAAATAGTACATTTGGTATTGTTTTTAAACGTAGTTTAGCCCACTAAAATTTTTAAGTTGCGATCTATTGGGCCGAATTTATACCTGCATTTTCCATTTACTTAAATTTTGGCAATTTAAAAACTTGCAACTAAATCGAAAAGAAAAATGTGGATAGGTTTGGACTGGGGTCTCAGGTGGATGAAAACGTTGACTGGTTTCTGGGAACCGTACCAGAAGTTGACACAGATAAAACAAGACATTTTCTTTTAGAAGCCTCTGGTGCCGGGGCCATGACCGTTTTGCTCAGAATTGAGAAACGCGCCCGCATCCTCTGATCGATGCACACATTTGGATGCCTTTCAATAACCAATTTTCAATGCGTATTCAATAGGGTGCGGTTGTATTCTTTAGGGGGTTAACAGCCCAACAAGGGTTGTTAATAGCCAGAATAAGTTTAACACTAATAGGAAACAAGTTCCGGGGTAGTACTAGCCAAAGAGGAAAGATGAACAAAGTTTAGTGAACTCTCTTTTATAAAATAATATTTCTGTTATATTTTAAATGAGACCGCATTAACGAACATTAGAGCATCGCACATTTAGAGCGAAATTTGACCAAACAATAAATCAAAACTGAAAATTACAAGATAAGTCGCATTTCGCTATTTTTCGTTAATGTCTTGAACTATTATTTTCTAAAATAAATTGCAAAGTAAATTCGACGTAGAACTTTGTACTGTAAAATATTCATCTCCTTAAAAATCTACAGTATGTACGCGTATGAAGACAAAAATACCAAATAAAATTGAGACGTACTTGTACGTTAATATTCGTCGAACCGAGACGAGTCTACGATGAAAGAGATCGTGAAATAAAACACAAAATGATAGTCATGCTGATGTTGAAAGCATGATAATTACGTGTCTTAGGCTCTAAAATCAGGCCTTAAACAGCCGTTAGTTGAACCCGCGGAGTGTAGAAACTTAATTCGTGAGACTAGTTCGCGGCGAACTGCCATCTGCGACGACTGTATCAACTCTGAGTTGATAGTCAGAGTTGTTAATAGTTGACTGATTGTTTAGAGTTGATACCGTCGTCGCAGATGGCAGTTCGCCGCCGACTAGTCTCACGAATTATCATGCTTTCAACATCAGTATTACTTTTATCATTTTGTGTTTTATTTCACAATCTCGTTCATCGTGGACTCTTCTCGGTTCGACGAATATTAATGTACGTCACAATTGTATTTGGTATTTTTGTCGTCATAAGCGATCATACAATAGAATGTTATTTTCTACAAGATAGTTCGCCGGAATCTGTTCGTTCGTAGGGATTAATTAACGAACGAAATTACGAAACGCCACACCAGCGCGGTTTCGACGATGGCTTACCAAGATTTATGCAAATATATTCATTTGCCGGGTGAACTGTATGTTTCGCCAACACGATAACGTCTAATTTGCAAATCCGTGTTGGCGAGGTAACCAGTAGGCGATGACTTAATGCCCGACCCCATTATCTGTGTGTGGTTTGGTTGGAGTGACAATAGCGTCTCAGAACTTGATACCGTTCAGCGATCCACGATCCTGACCCCGAGTCCAAACATTCGGGACGGATGAGGGGGTCCTTGTCCACTCGAGACCCCCTGCCTAAAATCCGACGTGTCTTAGGAGGCAAGGACCCCGGGAAAATATTAGCGTCACGCCTTACTTTATTATATTATTTTGTATATTCAACTGTATATATCAGTTGATTCTCCATTCTTAAATTATATTCCTCTACTTGTTTGATCTAAGAGAGGTTTTATCGCATATATTACTGCATAAAATGCATATTAGAAGAAAATAAATATTTAAATGTTTCTACCTTTAAAACCTTGGTATATTGAAGAAGATAGAAACATCCCACAGGAATTATTCCATAGAAAGTGATACAATTCCATAGAGGGTGATACAAGGGGGAAATTTGAGGTGCTGTGTGGTCTAGTGTTTATCGCGTTGGACTAATACGCCCGAAATGACTGGTTAGAATCCCTACCGAAACATCCGGAACTTTTCGGACATGTTAATTGCCCCTTTCCTTCTTTCGGTTGGGATTTAAGCTGTAGGTCCCGTGTCTGTATGATATCAGATATACATTAAAAATAAAAATTTAAATATACAATCAAAACTACTAGCTGGGAAAATTATCAATTAAAAGTTGGGGTCGCATTTGTAATGTCGCTGTGTGAGCCAAGCGCCACGCCAACGAATAGTCTATGCGTGTGACCACTGCATCAGATGCCTAACGCCACACGTCGAAAAACTGGTCGTATCCAGTGATTTATATTATTTGGAGGTTCCTATGAGGATGTACTTTTACTGTGGTTTTCTTTCTGCGATGGATATATATCTGAGAGCAGTTGGAGCGAAGAGAGACGGGCCGCGGCGAGGCCGCGTGTTCTAATTTTTGATCGCGGCGACACAGAGATCAATTTTTGAATATAATTACTGTTTTCCACGTATCAATTGTTGTCGACGGTGGCTTCCTGTTTTCGTTGTGCTCGGGCACGGTTACCGAGCGACCCGATGTTGGTGCATCGAAAAGGAGTCGATTTCAAACAAGACTGTCTAGACACATCGTCACTCGGTTGATTTTTATCATCGTCCACGCACACACACGACTGATAACGGGGAGCCGTCGCAAATATCGGCCCATGAATATTGCATATCGCGAGATTACATTGTGAGCGAAACGGAATATGTCTTCCAGAGACCCACTCTCTCCAACATTCAAAATATGAAAGGGAAATTGCGATTGAGCAGAGCTAGATTTCTAACCCTTTAGACGTAACTGACATAGTTGCAACGTCCACGCTGGCTACACACTCACACTTGAGTATTTCCGTGTTCTATCACCTCTGAAATTGCCAATGCTTAATGTTATTTGAATAATGCGATTTTGAACGACTCGTCGCAACCAAGTCTATCTTGCAACCGACTGCGGTACGGCGGTCCCTAGGTTCGATTCTCCGCGCGGGCTTTCGTTTATTGCAATCCAACGGCTCCTACAATTTTTTTTTTAAAAATATAATTACTTTTATTTATTCCATCTCAGAATACTGGTAAAAATCGCATGAAAATCGCACTCACATTATAGCAACGCGAGGTGTAATAGAAGCGCGCAGAGAAAGAAAGTTTGGAACCGCCAATCTTAGTATCTTTGGCCGTTACCATTTTTGACCTTTTTCATGCTTGGTTCAACCCCGCAGTGATCGGAAATAAAAGAAAATATTAATGGGAATTTTCTAAGGCGATGTAGATTGGAATTTTCTTTGGCGAAGGTGGCAGCAGAATCTCTAAAATAGGAAATGATGATTGAAGGGCCACCGCCGTGACTTCAACGTTTGTAACGCTAACCTCAACGCGATAACGCCTGAATTCTGACCAGCGCCCGGCATCTCGTTGCACATGACCAGAAAAGCAGATTTGTTTCTTGTGTTACATACGGATCAAGTTATATATCCGCGTACCTCAACGATTATGCGTTGTCTCAAGAGGCTTCGATTCATGAATGTGTACATATGTTTCGAAAGTTAACGCCAGAATTTCTTTCAAACCTTCTGTCTACTTCTCTCTGGTATGATTCGTATCCGCAGTTATTAGTTTTGGAATTGTTAAATGCATCTTTGATAAGCGTAAATACATACGGTAAATGCCAAGGGTTCAAGTGAATTTTAATGTTACAAAATTAAGACATTTATGGCTTCGGGCGAATTAGTACGGTTTAGCAAACCCTGTTTACTTAGCCGGTGCGTTCAAAGAAAATGTGTTCCGAAAAAATACAGGCGCTACTTAATACCATCTTACTCACCTTAATGCACATCATCTCAGTCAGGATAAATAAATATGTCCGAACAACTGTTGTGACCCGATCGGTAGCGCGACCGGCTGTTGATGCGATGGTCACCGGTTCGAAACCCGACGTTGTATCTTGTTTATTCGATCGCGAAATACTGGCGAAAATGTGCCCCGATAGTCATTACGATAACTAGTCGGGAAGGCGGAAAAAAAATACGTTAAAATATTGTTCCAAGACAATTAAATAGTTATGCGTCATGAAATATGTGACGTCACAGCAACTGGAGTCTTATTCGCGCAAACTTTATTTTTTCCATGTCTAAAAAAATTGAGCTCACAATTAATGTGCCATGGTCATATGCGCTCGGATGCGGTTATATAAACAATGGACAAAAAATATACAGTCGCTTCAATTACGCTCAGCGTTAATGGACCAGTAGATGCTGAGATTCGGCGACACAATGCGTTTCAGCACATCGTCTCCGATGTCGAAGGTCAAACGTACTCATGTTTCAAGCATGGTCAGGCAAAGAGTGCCTCGACAGGGGTTTTACCAAATATGAAAACGATTGAAGTCTGAAAATAATATGAAGCAGTCAAAGCCATAGTGGTGTAACTCCT
Source organism: Melogona broelemanni (assembly GCA_033995665.1). Classification (NCBI taxonomy): domain Eukaryota; kingdom Metazoa; phylum Arthropoda; class Diplopoda; order Chordeumatida; family Chordeumatidae; genus Melogona; species Melogona broelemanni. Next base: position 10,428 of record JAUJYS010001017.1, on the reverse strand, counting down.
TTTTTTTTCTCGAACTGAGAAACTAGATTTATTATAATTTCTCAATAGACACCTATGAATTTTTCAAACTTGTGCTGCTTTTTGTTGTCGGTATACAAACGTTTTAACTAATACTGCTTTCGGAGCATGGACTGACTGAGGGCGCTGGTAGACATGCTGTACATGATGATATATATGCCACGGTGACGTGATGGCAGTTTTGGCATAAGCCTAAGGTCACAGCTGCATTGCGTATGGGCACACGTTCTGTAATTGTAATTGCTGCGGGGGCCCCGCCACTATCTCGCGACTCTTGTGCCAATTATTCAAATGTGACTTTCCGCGTGGAACGCCTGGACCGCCGAGCAAACGGATACGAATTTCATTTAGGCGGCCGTTCCGCTCTTCTCTTCCCCCTAAAAATCCCCTTGGCCCCGGTCACCTTCCTCCTCTGGCGCAACCAGGAAAGGATTAATGAGGAAAGTGTGGGTGGTTCCGGGTTTCTCGTACTAACTTGCTGGCTGGCCAGTTATGCAAAATGGCGGCAACATGCTGCATTAAAAGGAAATAGACAAGAATTATTTGTGTAACTTTCGTTGGCCTATTGTATTATGATAACGAAATTTGTTAGGATACAGTGACTCGAAGTACTGGCAGTGGCTAATTCTAGTTCCTTGAGCTACTATGCCGTATTATCTGGTCTATAATCTGCGGTCTATGCAACAGCAATCCAGCAACCGCCGTCCTTTAAAGATGTACATTTTTGATTCATAGATGATGTTTCCGTGCCTTTATGCTTATGTTTTTATTCTTATCTCGTAGTATTTATGCATTAAGGACGACGTTACTTGCGTCTGTCTTTGCCAAACGTTAAGATAGCTAACTAGAAATTGTCTTTTTTGTTTGTGTTCTTTCCCGTTTTAATGTATCAGCAGACGCGCAGCGAATTGATTTCAACACCTGATTAAAAATTAAATCATGCAATCTCGGCGGCTGTCCCTTGAAGCAATAATCCTGCCACTAAAATAAACAAGAGGCTCCTCCATCTTGTTCCAAGTCTTCCTCGGTGCAGACAATCGTAATAAAATATATTTTCGAACCGCAGCCTTCAAAAGAAATGTCGGCTGATGTTGACGGCAATAATTTTCTCGTAGTTTGCGGATAGGGTTAATCTCACAATGTTCAACTAATTCCGTTGGCGGTACCAAAGAAGGGGAGCACAAACTGAAATTCAAGTTGACTTGTTTTGGTCGGGATGACAATTTTATTAAGTGGAGAGATAGTCGGGGAGGAGGGGGAAGATAGAAGTAAGGAAGAGAGGAGGAATCGTGCACGCGGTCGGTCGCACACACCATATTTTAAATAACCCAGTTTGGTGTGCGGCGTGTAGCGTTTGTCCTCCTGAGACATCTAAGCCGAATTTCGATTGTGCGCTTAACCCACTCCACACTTTTCGTTTTCATGGTCGTTCACTTTTTTAAGTGTGACGTATTTTACAACTGAATTAACTGAAATGTGTTGTGCAATATTTTATTAAACTTGACGTGAACCATGACTGTCAGTCTGTTTGTTTCAACTTCATTGAGGTATTCTTTAGCTAACTTTAACACGTCCTAGAGAGTTGAAATTTAGTGCGCAGCTCAGGCTCGTGGGACATTTCAATGCAACAAAGTTTGACTGGTCTTCGAATGACCTTGTTAATTCGTTCATTATGGATAAATGCGAGAGCGATAGTGAAAGCGTTTGACATGCATTTGAAAGCTGTAAAGAGACGAATTGGAAAACAGCAAGACGTCCGGTTTGCAACAATATGTGCGGATGATTTCATAGTATTTGTCAACCAATAGTTGATGGAGGTGGTCTCAGCGTGCGCGGTTGCGAACTGTGCTACCAGATGGGTTACCCCGTATGCTGGCGTTCGCATTAATGTTGCATGAACTCTAGATTTTGCCGCCGAGGGTTTATTACCGGGAAGAACCACCCTCTCCGTATCCCCTCCCCTCGACGTGCAATTGCGGAATTTTGTCGTTTGGCGATGTCTCCGCCACCGAACGGTGTTGCCCACCGTGGTCGCGTATAGCAATCCTATTACACCTTTGCTTTTGTATACGCACCCCTGACCTAGCTAATAGCCATTACGTCGTTTCAGAGGCTGCTGCTTTACCTGCACTTTGTCAGGAACACATTAAAGAGCTCTGCCTAGTTCAGATGTCAAGACGTCAAAAATTGTATTAAATTAAATAAGAACCTGTAGTCATTTACATTTTAAATTATGTAATTATTTTATAAATTAGAGTAGGCCAGGATCTGTTCGTCTTTATCGGCGCTATTCTGGATCATGCACCTAATTCGTTTAAAGGACATTCTAAAATCGCCACTATATTTTTAGACAACTTGTTTAAAAAAGCAATGCCATTAACAAGCTTCGCAATGCGTAAGGCTAGATGATATCAAATCAGTTAAACTTATGTTATTTGTATCTGAGATCTTTGCGAGATTAATCCATATTAGGGCGTACGGAGCCATAGTGAAATACAACAGGGGGCGAGGCGATATGCGTTTTTAACGATACGATACTGGTGAATGACTCGATCTCGTCTCGACTAAAAATCCCTGTCTGTGTTTCGTTCTCCCATTAAGTAATTAAAAGTGGGTTAGGGCGTCTATGAATCAAAACGAGAGGGACGAAGTCCGGTACAGTGCCGGGAAAGAGACGAACAGGGTCCAGTGGCAATACTCGGTTCGTCTCTTTCCCGGCGCTGTACCGGACCTCGCCCCTCTCCCATTAAGTGCTTTGTAAAGAGCAGTCAGGCTAGTCAATGCCTGGCTAATGAATTGGCGAAGCCGGGGTAATTGTATTTCTCCGGCCCGTCAATGCCGTCCATTGTTCCCGCACTTTCTCTCTCTCTTCCAGAAAGCGCAGTCTTCCACCTGTCAATCACTGCCTGGAAGCGTGTGCTTGTGACTATAAGTAATTGACGATTCTCGATTCTATTCATTAAGCGCCGACACTCGATGGCAGCGCCACCTACAGAGAACAACAGGCGTCGGTCGATCTCTCTGGTGATCTCTCTGGTCGGTAGCAGAAGCGGCGCGGCGGGATTGAATCCCGGCAGAAAAGCAGTGTCGAAAAACGCGGGGGCGTGATTTATGGCGTATTAAGTCAGCAAACGAGCCTCGTTGTTGCCCAGATCCGACATTTAATTTTTGGTCGGCCAATTAGAGATGGCGCCATCAATCATGGCTGCGGCGGGTAGAAGGGGAGGAGGGTGTTTTGTTTTGGGGATGCATGCGTTTTGGCCTGTGTACACATCTGTGTGTTAGAGGTTATTGTTTAACTGGTTCCAGTCGTCAACTTCGTGATGCCTGTTTGTCAGAAAGGAGTCAACCTAATCGTGAAGCGTCAATTGTGGGTTAGTGCTTTGGTTTGCCATACCAGTGGTCGCGGGTTCAATTCCCGGCCGAGATCATGATGTTATTTTTCTAGCGAGAGAAATTTGTCAACAATGGAATGAAAGTAAAGCCTTCGAACCGATGTTTTAAGTTAACCACAAGCAGTTACAAAATTAATTTTGCCAAAATATACCATCCGTAAAGAAATGCAAACAGATTATTATTTTTTTCAGGTACCAGTTCAGATGACAGTAAATGTACCTCCCAATTGAACTGTTAATTGATCTCAAGCTAATTTATTTTTATTTGTACCGTCAAGTAGTTCCCGACCCCTGGTGACCCTGCAGATAAAAAGCTTATCAGTGGTGCCGATCGAATAATTCCTCCCGTAGCTATTACAAGTTTAATTCTGAGCTCTCCCTGACACCATCCATCCACTTAATGCATGGTATTTCTCCTTTTCTGCTGCTTCCCAATATACCATATTCACGCTTCTGTTAGCGGTGCACAATTGAACCGACTTTATTTTATTTAGTTTTTATTATACAGACCATTATCGGCTTAGTACTTATTCACGTCGAGTCAAAAACGATGTTGGCACGCGCCTTCTCTTGTTCCAATGACCCGCTGCGTTTCCACTGTACCACTAGGCGGCGTCCCATTCAGCCTAACGGAAGTTGTTGTATGTGGGCAACATTATTTTGGACGGGAGATTTGTTGGTGGGGGGCGCGAGTTCTCTCTCTCTCGCAGCATCATCAAAAGGATGTTCAACATTTGCTCCGACATTTACTTGTGTGTATATTCACCGCCTATGGGCTCCCATATGCTACTACTGCGCCCCACCATCATTCCACCCCCACAACCCTTCCTCCTACAACAACGCCACCCCTAGCACGACAACTCCCCCCTCCTGCTATGGCGAGAGAGAGAGAGAGGGCGTGCGCGAATTGCTCAGCCGCATAAATTACCGGGATTTTCCGGAAAGTGTGTACAGTGTACTCTGTCGCCAGGCATTGTCTTGCGGGGGCCCCCCTCCGCCTCTTCATATACGTTGCATGCATATATTTTTCATACCGCTCGCGCTGTTCATGCGAACAAGTATATACGTGACTGTTCATGCTAAACTGGCGCCGTAGTCATAGAATCCTGCTGGGGCAGTGGATTCTAAATTGTAGCGAGCGGTTTAGATTGGGACGAGTCCAAAGTCTAATTCGGATCAGTAGCCGTTCCTTGTCAAGTGTCCTGTAGTAGTCAGCATTACAGAAGGTGATGTGCCTCTATAAACGCTTGAGCATTATTACACAAGCACGTTTTGACCATTTTCCAGGATCAATAAAGGAAATTGCTCCAATTTACTCAAAAACGTTGAGAACTGGCAAAGTTGAATGTCAATGAGAACAAAATTGTCTTCAAACTCAACATTGATTACTTACTTTCTTAGTGTCCCAACTCATTTTATAAGGTATCGTTTAAGTTATATTACCATTCGACGAGCTGCGGTACTGGTGTCACCCCTGAGCTTCCATTAGGGAGTCCAGAGCTCAGGGGTGGATCCTACAGTCTGGCTATACCAGCTGCCAATCTCCTTCCCAGCCCTTCCCTGCCCCTCACATATCTCCATAGAGACACGAGGGTGCAGTAGTCCTGTGGTGCACTAGGCGTTACGGTGACTTAAAAAAAAAAAAAAAAAAAAAAAGTCTACAGTCCAGAACTGACTAATGTCGACCTTTTCATATCAATAAACAAGTATAAATTGTCAGCACAGTAGATTGCGTATTGTAATCAATTGACTAATGTTGTTGGGTTTCCTCGCGTCGTCTGCGGACCCCGACCCTCGACACCTGGTGACTTAATGGTTCAGGAGCCCCCTGAGTTTTCTTGGCCATTTCCTTCCCCGCGCAGTACGAGCCAATTCAACGATCAGCTACACCTGAAATCGAACCCAGATCCGCTGGTCAGCGAGCGAGCACGCTCACCTCGAGCATGCTCGACCAGATCGGACGTAATCAAATTTCTATGTTCTTGAATATTGTCGATTTAAATATGATTGATGAAAAACTCGATGAAGAAAACAAACGATAAAACCAATTGAATAACGACTGTCTTGAATATTAGTACTTAAGTATTAAGTACCAGTACTTAGGAGCTCTTCCTTTGCTATAACGTTTTTGGTAAGATTTCGGTTTCAAACTAACGATAAGAAAGCACGAACCTCTGATTCCCCGATCTCAGATTCACCCTTGAACCAACTAGGCTACAACGGGACATAGGATATGGTTCGACAAACGACATAGGTAAGAGGACTGAAGATTTCTAGTGAAGGAATCTTATTAATTGATCATTATGGTCCGTATTTCCTAATCTACAAAATACTCAAAGAGTGAAAAATTATTGTATTTCAAATGGATATGCCAGCGCTATTAAGGCATTGTTACTCCTGTTTAGACTAGACTGAGATAAAATAATGACGAGACTTTATTGGCAATCAGCCACTTCCGTATTGTAAATATGTCGTCAACGAAAACAAAAAATATGCACTGTCGATGATGCACCAGACTTGACCACAAAAATAAATATAACCCACTCCATGTATCTCATCTATCCTTATCTGTCAATAAACTCCCCATATTAGTCCCCGGCATGTAAACTCCATGGCCAGGCTATTGAACCTGCTTCCATCAATTTTATGACGCTAAAAACAAAACCCCTAGATCTCGCGCCACTAGCCTAGCCAGTGCATATGACCCCAACCCCCTCCACCTCCTCCATCCCCGCACTAGCCCCGCCCCCCTCGGCAAAGTGCCATGACCGCGGAATCGACTCAACTCCAGCCACATTTCCATAACGAACTTCGAAAGCCCTCCAGAAGGGGGCGCGTCCACCATTCTAATATCATCACCGGACGTACCAGTTCGCACTTAACATCGCCATCTCGTGGACCGACTGGCAGACAAGACGCCACACCATTTTCGAAGAACTTTCGAGTTCAGATGTAAACGTCTCGGTCTAGACGGCGAAAAATGTCAACTCTGGCAGTGGTTGGAATAACCAAATGGAGAACTAACCTTCGTCAGGCCTCAAAAGTCATTGAATGTGGACTATCTTACGTATTCTGAGAATGCAATTACGGCATGGGGGTGAAAATAGACAGAATAATACAGCCTCGAGAAGGTTTTACCCCCACTACCTCCCTCCCCCCTCTCTTTAGGCCTACCCCCTGCCCGGGCAATGTACACACATAAACACAAAACGCGAGATAATTTACCTATTAGGACTCTTCTTTTGGTCCATATTCGTTAGCAGGGACGTGATGGAAGCTGTTTCCGATGGGACGGCACCAGCTTTTGGTTGTGAGACTGCCCAATTGTTTCACGAATTCGTGTACCGCATCGCACAGACTATAGAAAAATTCCGCATTCAACACTAGAAGAAAACCACAGGGAGAAAATTGCACTCATTTCGCATCTGAATAGAGATGGAACGCGCTTGTCATCGTTGAGTCTTTAAATATACCTTATGAGTTTGCAAATGTGATCCATGATATAATGTATCTACGCTACAAAGCCAAATTCGGATCAGGTTTGCCAGTACGAACGCTGTATAACCTGCTGGGGAAAATAAAGATGGCGTCATTCAGTGAGATACATTAATATACTAGAGTGTAGATTTTGTTTCGGAACGAAACGAGATTAGTGTTTGAAGTAAATAGTGAACGGAGATCATCATATAACAAACCTTGCTCATAGATTACAATTATATCTGTAATATCAACAGGAAACTTGTCCTGTGATTATCAATGTTGTTTCAGTCAGTCAAGGACATTAAATGACAACTGCACTTTATGCTAATGTGAATCGTTGATGCTGTGGCGACTTTATTTTCTTGTCGAGCAGTGACGCCATCTGGTGGTTATACTGGCAGGCGTGAGGTCCCCCGGCGAAACAGGGCAATGCTATAGACGGCATTGAACAGGGCCGGTCTCGGATTATTTTTGCCTCCAGTGCGGCAAAATTTGAAATTCTTTTAGCATGCGCAGCCTTTTGTAAAAAAAAAGTGCTAGTCATATAGGCAAACCTTGAATTATTCTTAGAACTGGCAGATAATTTTCGAAGTGAAAATCGTGATGAAATCTAGTGTAGCCCATTACCATGTCAATGCTTTAAAAATATGTTTATGAAATTACAACAAATTTTTTCATTCATTTTTACATCATTCAATTAAAATCAATAATTTGAAAATGCGCGTATCAAATAAATAGTTGCCTTTCATTGGGTTATCGCTCGTTTTTTTTTTTCGCGAAGTGATGAACGAGATTATGGAAAGCTTTTTTCATTACTTATCGTGCAATGATAACATAAACGACAATCAGAATTAAACGTAGAAAACCGTGTTTGAATTTACGTGTAGTTTCACAGTTGGTAAAATAATAACTACATGGTTTGTTAACTGTGTAGTTTAATATTTTACCAACTTGTTTGCTTCAACTTTCGTTTTACAACCTTCATTTGAACTTCGATGAACAATTTCTCTCGTTCATTGTGGGATGTATCTTCTACAATGACATTGCTTGAAGCTTGAACTAACGAACTGGGATGGGAATCGTTACAGGACCGTAGAAAGATTGTTTGCTCGTATAAAGAAGGGAGAGTGCGATATTAATGTTGAGGAAATTGTCCTTTTGCCTAAAGAAAGGAGTAGAAGAAAGGGGCACACTAGTATGGTACAGGAGCTACAGTGTAGGTGTGATGCCTACCGCTATACTTATTTTCCCAGGGTGTGGCGGCAGTGGAACAATCTAACAGTCTCGAATACAGAGCCTGTTAAAATAATGATAGCCCAATCTTTGTCCCCCACCTTGACCCCCGCCATTGGCACTCCTAAAAGTGGCTGCTTGCGGGTATATATTGTAATTCTACGAAAATCTAAATCTAATTGTAATTGTAATTCCTCGAGCCACCTCTAACAAGCCCTAACATCATTTTTACGAATTTTGCAGATTAAAAATGCATGGAAATACTATAGATTTGGTATTTTTCTCATTGTGTGAAAGGTATTTCGAAAAGATATTTTTTCTTAAATACCTCAGCTTTAGATAATTGTGATTTTCCTTTGCCCTCCAAGAATGAGATGGAGGTTCCTTGCACAGTTTGTGGCTTAAATTGTCAACCAAAACCTCGAAATTGACAAACATTGCCTATGCTTGCAAAACTTTTGATTTTAGTTAAAAATTACCTTAAAAGTTGACTCAAGTTATTGATGGAAAAGGAGCTAGTACATAGTATCTTATGATGCTTTGTATTTTAAATTAACTTGGGGTTTCTTTTGTAGTGTTATTCATACGTGTTGGAGTATCAATGTATTTTTAGAAGAGAATTCCTTTTCACTCTGTCTCATTGACCCAATAATCCATTGCACTTTACTCTATTTATTTTTTTAATTGATCACATTGAAACTTAACTTTCGGTTTTCCCCACCTCGGTCCAGGCTACGTCATCCACGAGGCCGTGTCCTGGAGCGACGTGCACCAGAAGTGGGTGTTCCTGCCCCGCCGCGCTTCCACCGAGCACTACGACGAGCACGCGGATGAGGCCATGGGCACCAACCTGCTGGTCATGGCCGACGAGACGTTCACCGACATCACCGTGGTGCACGTGGGCCAGGTAATACCCACGCACGGCTTCTCCACCTTCAAGTTCGTGCCGGGCACGGACGACCGCGTCATCGTGGCCATCAAGTCGGAGGAGAGCAAGGGCAAGGTGGCCTCCTACGTCATGGCATTCGACATCGCCGGAAATATTTTGTTGCCCGAGACCAAGATCGGAAACTTCAAGTTCGAAGGCGTGGAGTTTGCGTGAGAAGCGAGTTGGGGAGCACGACAGAGGGACGGTGTCGTGCACACGGCAACCTCTTCCATAATGATAACATTACGTATTTATCGATTGCGATCTCGCAACGAATGGACTAGCTGGAGTTCCCTTTTTTCGGGAACGACAGATTACCGCCACTGTTATTATTTATGGTGGTCTGACTGATCTCCCTATTTCAAGTCTTAATCACGTTGGAACATGTCTGTCAACATTTTATTGTTGCACTACAGTAGGAACTGCCAATTTCCAAGTTTAAGGAGTCTCCAAGAATCGAGAAAGCAGCCATTCTCGCCAGCAAACTTAATCTAGCAGAGGATGCTAAAAAAAGGGCAACTCAATTCGGCTGAATCGTCCACAAGTGCATAAACGATGAATTTGCTGATCGTGCGCCTTGTTTATTGAAAAACATGGGAAAAGTGCCCTCTGTAGTCGCACGTAGAAGCGTATCACGTGTAAATAACCAAAAAAAATGTGACGCAAATTTTAGCAACTTGCAGCTCGCGATCACGGTGATATTCATCTTTTGCGTTGCGGTGTACGGATAATAGCTAGTTTATTCTTCCGTTTGAATGCGACAAATGAAATTAGTGTGCCAGACCGAATATAGCTTTTGCCCAAGTGATTAAGGGGTATGTCAGATTCGTTTGTAACTGAAGATCATCAGGCATATACACCTTTTGACTTCATTCCGTTTTATTGTTTTTTTGCACTCATTACAACGTGTTTTTGTTGGATGATTAACACTTGTTTCAGTATTAGTGATACTTGCCAATAAATTCCACAATTTTAAAGAGTTTGTTTCCAGTGAGTACAATATTTTTCCGAGTCTTGAAGTTTACCCCATGTAGATTGTTGTAATGATAATACGACACTCAAATAAACGGAAATTCGCGTTTCAAAACATATGCAAATTTTAATGCCAATTACCAGCACTTTTAATAGTAAAGAATATATTTGTTACGAACCAGCAGCCATTGCAACTTGCATCTTCCCGATCAAGAAACAAAATCTCTGCAACACAAACAAGTATTTTTCATGTGTAAGAAAATATAATTGGAGTTTGTGATGAATTTCTGGCACCTGAAACAATTACAGAAATAGATTTCGATAACAATTTGTCTTTCAAAGTTGCGATTCGATATTTCCAGAAATATTAATTCAGTCATGAGCGGCGGCTCAGCGAATATT
>JAUJYS010001016.1:0-19136 GCA_033995665.1 Melogona broelemanni | reverse complement strand
GCAAGTCAGTTTCGCTACGCACCCCACTCGATACCGTATTTTCTGGTCGCTCGTTAGGGTAAATTGGACATTTACCCCGCATTCTAACTATCGCTAAATAAAATTCTCTAAAATAAAAATTACCAACAATGAGGCTCGGTGATAGTCCGCAAAAACTAAAATTATCACGCCCCCAACCACATTCAGCCAATGTGCCTAGGGGTTTCGTCGCATCTTACCCTGTTATTAAAAATAAATAAAAGTGCGACCAAGGTCCGCACTGTAATCTACGCACAATCATTTAGTTCCAGTCATCGAATTTCCACTCAATCTATCACCATATGGCCGCACCAATTTGATTGCGGCTAATATTCAGATTTTACTGGCCTGGTGGCCGCGTGCAAAGCAACGGAAAAAACAGTATGTGAGTGTAGAAAATAAGACTTGACAAATTAATTGGCTTGTTTTACTGTGAGCTTGCTTCATGATACTTGAAAGTGTATGTTTTCGGAGAAATTTTAATTTCTCATAGCGCGATAGTCTCATGAGTTGGTCACTTTTGGTCTTATTTTTAATGGTACTTGAAGAACTTGGAATTGTACGGGGCAAATGTGCCTTGGAGATCGCGAGCGCTTTCTTGAAATATAGATTTCGTTATTCGATCTAGAGATAGTGGTGTAAATGTGCCCCTCCAATATTGCTCCAGCGATTAGAGGGGTACAGAATCTTCTGTTGTGGTATTCACTTCAGTGATTGGCTGCCAATAAAATATAAAATTAGATCTCGTGAATAAAAATAGATATCAAAAGGATGTCTTTCATTTCCATTCCATTTTCATTCCACGTACTAGCCGTCTGGCTCAGTGTGTATATTATATGTATATGTAATACAGTTCTATATAGACTGCGGTGAAGAAGTATTCCCGGGTTCTATTCCCGGCGCAGGCTCTCGTTTATTCGTTATCCTGTGATAGTGGTGAAAATGTGCACCTCACATATTTCCTAACACGAGGGGTACAGAATCTCCTGCAGTGATATTCACTACAGTGAGGGGAATTCCTCACTAAAATATTTTGAAGTCGTCTTAAAACAATCTTAAAACGAATACACCAGTGAGGTCTAAACATAGTTCAGTAAGACTTCCCGATTTACAGTGAATTCGAATGCGGGATCCCAAGAGGATGCCTAATCGTTTAACGGCACAGAGGCAGAGGAGGAAGCGTCACTTTTTTCTCCCCATCATTCGATGCACTAAATATCGATCGAGAAAGATTTTAATTAAACCTGTCTAATTAGCTTTTATCGACTGCTCCATAAAACTGTTTTTTTAATCTCTCAATTCAGCGGTAGCAAAACTGTCAGAACATTAGTTGCTTGTTCGAGGGAGCAAAAAGCCTTTTTCTTTCTCGTGTGTTCTGTCGATCAACTTTGCATATTACAAGTACATTTACACAGTACCCGCAAGCCGTCCCGGATGAACCTATGACCAGTGTTGGTAGGAACGGAACCGAAAAGTTCCGTTCCTAGGAACTGGTTTCTTTTTTGAAGAATTTAGGTACGCCAAGATTCCTTTTACTCGTATTTCTGTAGGAATTGGAACGGGAACAGGTTCCTTGTTTTGAGAAATTGGAACGGGAACTGGCTCTGTTTTTTCATCGGAGGAACTGGTTTCTTTACAAAAGGAACGAACCCAACACTGCCTATGGCGGGGATCAAATGACCAGCCATGGACGAAGCCATGGCCTACTATAAGTAAAGAACAGTATAATTAATGTTAATGGACATGCATGTGATTAATTATGCTTATAATGATATTTTTTGGTGTTAGGGCTCATGCTCGTGATCAATTATTATCTAAATTTTTCTTTTAAAGAACGGTATTCAGCCTAAGTTATGCTAAATTGGATAGCGCCGGTGTTTTACGCGCAGCACATGTTCGGGGGAAACTTCTTAGTAGCGCTGACGGTGAACGAGTACAGGGTGTTGGAAAGTTCTTGTCAAACTCATTTATAAAGACGACCATTTATAATAAGTGACCGGATATTATGTCGTCAGCTAAGATTTCCAGTGAGTGACTGTTTGTCCGAGTGGTGAAGGTACAAATACATGCTATCTCGTCTATGTCCTGGACGTTATTTTCTGGCTCAGTTTAAATTGGCATGATGTCAATTTTATATGGGTCCCCAATGAGAATATTAAAAAAAACGAACATCTTTTTATAGAGGGATCCAAATGTATTTTATCTTCCTGATAAAGACGATCTTAAATCGCACCGTTCAAAATATCCGATCGTATTTAACAGCGCAAATCCGTAGTAAAATAAACAAGTTGTACATGGTTCATTGGCGCAGAACGCAAACGCCATTTTGCGAAAGCGCCCGCGCCCAGCACGAGAAGAAACGTGACGTCATTGGAGCGCGTTGGCCATTCCACTCGCGCCTAATAATTCTCCTTATGATTTATGCCGGACCGGGCGATACTAATTGGCCGTAAGAGGGACCGTGAACACGGCCGAAAGGGCGATAACTGTCTCGGGTTTGTGGGCGGGCTGCGCGGGAGGCGCTTTTCTTTTTACGAGCGCCCAAAAGCTCTCTTTTCTCGCGCTTCGACGCCAATGCCAGACGAATGGAGCTGAGGTGGGGTAGGTAGGGGGGGAGAGTGCGGTGGATAGGGGGAGGGAGGTAGATATGGGAAAATAAACAATTTAACGGTCGACTACTGCTGGCGATACGCGCTCTCATCTCATTTTACCCTCCCCGTATATAGTTGGCATCCTAGGACCACCAATTCTTAGTAGCGATTCATATTACTGTCTTTCTGGTAGCCAGCGATTATGTCGCTTGTGAAACCTCGAAGATGTATGATTTTCCGATAAAACGTAACTACTCCTAGCGCGGTAACCTACTGTATGTTTGACGTGAAATTAAAAAGTCGTATGCCGCGGATGTACACTGTGTATGTCAACCATGGCGACAATTATAATTTTTTTATATTAGTAATAGCTTTTGAAATATAATTTTTTCTTCAGTTTTATAATATTAATATTTTTATCAATTCTTTTATTTTTATTGCCTTTTATTTCATTAAATTTTTTAGTTATGTCGCTTGTTCGGAAGCATAAGGGGTGTTTGGGGGAATATACATTTGCAACGTTGTGTTGTTGTTAAGCCAATAATAAGTCATCCATCTCAAAATACATCTGCTGCATGCGAGAAAACTCGAAGGAAAAAAGGAGTATGAAAAGCCATTTACGTACGTAATTAGCGTGATAAAAAATTAATTAGGAGGTTCCATGTGTTTACCGCGATTGCAACATACATGTACGGGGGGGAAGGGGAGTTCAAGCATGGGGGAATTGTGGTGGTCATAGGAGGACATTTCGGTGCACATTTTACGGCGTTGGGCTCGGGTGGGTGGTCGTAGGGTTAGATTAAGTTAGCTTCTTCTTCTTCTCACTGAGCACACGAGAGAGGCTGAAGGAGAGAGAGAGAGAGAGAGGATTTACAGGAGAGTCTTGTGTTCACGGATGGGTTTTGGATGAGTGCGAGTCTGGACGTGTACTGTACGTGCTCGGATGCTCGTTGGAGAGATCTGGAATTTCTTGGACGACTTAGAGAACCACCCCGAGAAATTAGAAGAGGGAAGTGGTTCTGGTGGACTTAGTTTTGACCACATGGATTCCGTATTGGTGTTCGTTTCTTTGAAACGAGGAACCCGTTCCAGTTCCCGTCCTTTATTGTCGTTGTGTCCTTCGTGTCGTCTCCGGACCCCGACCCTCGATCCCCCGACACCTGGTGACATTAGTGAGCAGGAGCCCAATGAGTTTTCTTGGCAGAATACCGAGGTGGTTTGCCATTGCCTTACTCCGCGCAGTAATATGAGCCAATACAACGATCGCCTACGCCGGGAATCGAACCCGGATCCGCTGGTTGACGAGCGAGCACGCCCACCTCTCGGCCAGATAGGATGTAATAACAAAAATGGAAAGGAACCTGGTCGTTCCTAGTATAAAATAAATCACTTTCTCAATGGATTAAAATATATACATTTTCATTTATCCTAACATTTCTTAAATATTATTTCTACTTTGAATGTGAATTTTATTTATTTTTTATTTTGTTATGCGACCAGAAATTCGCAGCATTATGAGTTTTAATTATAATTTACTATTGGTTATTGCGCTAGGATAAGATTTAACGTTTTTTTCCGATTTCATAAAATAAAAAAGGAACGAAAAAGTTTCAAATTCTTCAGAAAAGGATTGCATTCCTACTAATCACTGACTCGTAGTTACTCATTTTGCCGCCCAGGTGGCGCCTAAAGTCATTGGCGCTTTTATCCAACATATAGGTGCGTATCAGCCACGCAATCACTTAGCTTGAGTATTCATGGCAGCGGCCGAGCGACTCAAACATCATGAAACATGCATCCCTCTGGTTAGAACGGGGAGGGGGGAAGAGGGGGAGGGAGTCTCTGCTGGGAGATCCAGTATGTGATTGTGCATCCCTATGAAAGAGTTCTCTGTAAACCTACTTTGACCCTGGAGCGACCGCCATGCAGACTAACAAATTAATTCCATTCGGCAACAAATTGAAACCCGGGTTTATTCCCTTAGGTATGCCACTGACTTTCTGTACAACACAGATCTACCTTGTACAAGCAAACGCCTGTTATTGGTTGCAGGCTATCGTTTTCACAAGGTGGGGCGCTGCGATCGTTGTGGCCTGCATTTTGAAGGTAGAATGTTTGACGTCACCAATGGTAGGCAAGCGCCTGCGCTTCTGTCGTATTAGTCCGTGATGCCAATGCCATAATGTTGGGAAATTCTGAGTGTTAGGTTCGTTCCATTTGAAAAGGAACCAGTTCCTGTTCCCGTTCCTCCTATGCATAACAAAGGGACCAATTCCTTCAGAAATTAAAAGGAACCTGGCCCTTCCTAGTTACTTATCAAAAGAGCTGCAAACTAACGAACTTGTTTTCGTTAAAAAGAAACCTCAGAAATCGTCATGATAAGGAAAATTGCGAAGAAATATTCGAGCAATTCAGCTTTAAGGTCTCGTACATTCTTTTCACAATTTATTACATTTTTACGGTTAATAATTCACTGCCTTCAATGTACTGTATATTATCCAACAATAACAATCTGCGATGCACTGCTAAAGCGAAGTTATTATCCAAAACTTGCGCTTGAATTTAACAGAGAGCAATTAATTAAAAGATGATGAATTAGGTGCATATTTCATAAAAGATATTGCAAAGCGCATTGCACAAAGGAATATGTGAGGTTAACTGTACTGGGAAACCCCAGTTGGGCCATTTACTCCTAATTACTGTATAGCTAAAGTAACTCATTATTGTACAAGCGCTCGGTAGACAGTGTGACCAGACATTACTCAAGCACGTTCCAAAGCAGACGTGTTTTTTTTCTATTAGAAAATTAACATGTGACACGTTGTTTCATAGGTGTAAACGTTTTCACTGTCTAATCATCCACAAGCATTTAAAATGATAGAACATATGCTCCGAAAAACAATAAAAGGGTATTCATATGATTGCCGATTTTCTGCTCGAAATAACGCACTTCTTCACGTTAATGACGCGCCAGTCACCAAGGGCATCGCAATGTTTTGACGAAATAAGAAACCGTAAAAAGACAGTTCTAACAGAAAATGAAATAGCCAAAATGCTTGAATATTATTAGCCTATATGTTAGGGTGCAGTTTTTTATGGACCACACTGTAGAGATTCCTGTATTCCACAACTTTATACCTTCTTTAATTGCAATATACACGTACATGTATACAAGTACGTGTTGTTTTTTATAGCTCCAATATTATTTCTTAAAATATTTATATACCGCACAGGAGGTAGAACAAAAAGACAAAAAAAAATTAAACCGTGAACATGATTTTGAATGTGTCTGTGGACTACTTTTGTCCCGCCGGCATTCATGGAAGAGTCGCGACTAAATTACATTTGATACTGCTGCGGCTTCTTTGGCGCCTATCCCGGTGGTGTGCAAAATATAGTGCGCGCTACTCTGAGACATAAACGTCAACGTATACTACTACCCGCCAGTGTTAAGGAGGGATGGAACTTTAAAGTTTAGTTCTTAGGAACTGATTCTTTTTTTTAGGAACTTAGGAACGCCTAGGTTCCTTTTAATTTTTGAAAACGGGGACGGGGGCTTCTTTTCTATGTTGAGGGTTCCTTTTGCCTTAACCTTCAATTTTCTAAGAGCACAATTTCTCAAAGTTTCTCGTGAGCGGAACTGACAGTGTCCTCAAATCGGCATACGGCCTTTAGAACTGCTCCCGTAAATTTCCATGTGGTCCCCGTATGGCGAAAACAAAATAAAGATTGCGTTGGAATCTTTATTTATCTTTACAAACACCGTTAATATGTTTTGGAATTGAAACAGTATTTTTAATCGAAGGAAGGGAAAAGTGCAAGGTTTCTTTTTAAAAGGAAGTAGAAACACCTAAGTTCCTTTTCGTTTCTGTAGGAACGGGAACTGGTTCCTTTTTTATCGGGGGGAACGACAACTTTAACCGAATTCAACCTTGTCTGAGTTGTTCAGAATTTCCTGGTGTGATATTTACTTCAGTGGTGACGATCAATGATTGTAAATAAAATATAAATAATAAAAAGCGATATACTTTAACCACGCATTTGACGTTTGTGCCAAACAAACGTTTGGCTACCACCGGCCTAGGCTGCACGTGACTTTGCCTATCCCAATCGTCAGCCATCCCCTAGACAACATTTCTGTCTTTGAGAAGCTTCCCACGTAGGCAATCATTCCTGCCCCGGTCTCTCCCCAACCAACACCAACGCAGCTGGCTAGGATTGTATCTACACAGTGATTCATAAGTATGCGTTCCCCTCGCCGTAGCTTCATTACTCAGTTAAAATTGACCGGATTTTTATGAAATTTGACACAAATATGAAATAAATATAGGCGAACCTTTGAGTTATTTCAGATGATGTTGAAAATGTCCACAGGCAGCAGCAATGCACGCACGAAGACGGGATCGCTATTTCCGCACTGACACGTCAATGCGCGGACCCCACAAAAAATAAAGAAAATAACAGTCCAGTCATTTTAGCCAAGTAATCTCCATTTGGCGAGGGGCGGGGTACGCATACTTATGAATCACGGTGTATATAGAGATGGGAGGGGGGATGGGGCAGTTGGTCAGGCCGTATAGCTGCTCGTTTATTAGTCTGGGTTAAGGGGAGTTGAATGCGAGAGATATAGCTGGGCTCGTGGGATACGGTACTTGAAACGGGGGCCCGTAAGGGAGGAAAAAAATTAATTCGACCATTTGATAGTCTGAGAACGACGTTAGAAATCTCGGCGTCTTTCGGGGTTTGTAGTACTCTCCTTGAGATTTTCAAAGACGTTCCAACAGTGTTGCATAGGAACAGAACGAAAAAGTGAAAAAGTTCCGTTCCTACAACCCTGTACCCTTACGATTCTGTACCCTTACAAATGCACTATTGAGCCATAAAGGATCTGGTGAAACAAAGTGAGACC
Source organism: Melogona broelemanni (assembly GCA_033995665.1). Classification (NCBI taxonomy): domain Eukaryota; kingdom Metazoa; phylum Arthropoda; class Diplopoda; order Chordeumatida; family Chordeumatidae; genus Melogona; species Melogona broelemanni. The sequence goes on along the minus strand of JAUJYS010001016.1, from coordinate 11,618 downwards.
AACAAGTAAGGTAAATAAGGTAGTTCAAAATGTGCAATCCTTCAAAATAGTCCTCGTCGCACATTGCGCATCTCTGACAACGTGTGTACAAATCATCACACGCTCTTTAAAAGTCCCCCCAAACCACCGCACAGATACAACTTAATAATAAATTTATCACGACTCACAAGAGCACGAAACCCAGTCTCACTATAAGGGTAGGAACTGGAACGGGACTGGTTCTTTTTTTTAGAGGAACTGGAACGAGGGTCGTTTTCTGTGTACATGATTCCTTTTGTAAATACTTTCATTTTTCTTCGATTACAAAGGGTTTTCCAGCAATACACCAAAGTGCTGCCCCGTAGACTTCTGTGGGGCAGCACAAGAGTCATTGAAATATTTATAACATACAGGGTGACTCAATCCTGCAGCTGTTTGACCCAATATTTTTTAATGTTACCTAACTGGTTACGAATGGTTTCAAATTAATAGGACAGCGCTTCCAAACTGACGCACGTATTCGATAAAAATAGGGACAGAGATAAGTGACATTTAATTGGAGAAAATCGTTGCAAACTCCGTCCTTCAGCATAAATGGATCTTAAAATAAAAAATAGCGAAGTTTACGAAACAAATAGATATTTTTTATTTTTTAACAATTCAATTTTTAAAGATTTAAAGCTAATATGGTCTCTGGTAAAGTTATTTGTTATATTACAAATGTGATACGTAACTCTTTTGTTTATTTATTTTTTATTTGCTGCAAGATGTCCAAGAAATGTAAAGCAGTTTACATGTTCGATTGCATTGGGTTTTAAAACATTTGCCATTTTTTTTTTTTTTTGAAGTTAAAAAAAAACCGAGACGCAATTTTTGAAGGATCAAAGATTCTTTTCAAAACATACACAGTACCTTACTGCGTTTGTCTCTATGACATTCTGTAGAAAGCCCAACATATTTTACAAGTGCATCTGCATGCCAATACAGATGTGGACATGCCGATATTAAATGTTGAAGACACTTGTTTGTGCCTAATAATGGAACAGTGTACTGCGGTACGTCGACATCTGCCAGACTTTTACAGGCAGTCACAGCTGCAGTTAAACGAAGCCCCAATCCAGTGAGTGGCCTGTTTAGCAATATCCAATTTGCACTCTGTTCTTATTTTGCCTGCGTTCAAATACAACGAGCTAATGATTTGGTTATCAACCACTTACTTTAACGGGCACTGTAATATAAATTAATTGAAATAACATTGTGAAAACTCTTGGACTCTTTCCACATCGCAGTCTCTTCCTGAATATTCTTGGACTCTCCTTCAACAAAGTCCACAGATTTGCCAAACAAAGTTCTACACATGGGAATACCTGACAAAAATGGTGAGATGGTGCTATTGCTCCATCAGAAAAAGGACTACAGAAAGCTTGATGAGGATCCCAGTCCAGGTGATCCTAACACTAAATCCACAACTGATATGACTCGTCTTGGACTCATCCGCGTGGTATTAGCCAGCCTGGCAGCCTGCGTCGGATGCCTAGTCATCGGTATGAGCATCGGCTACCCATCACCAGCCATCCCGGACCTCAACGCCAACCCCAACCCCTTCCACGTGACAAATGAAGAACAGACATGGCATGGAAGTGTCCCCTACATGAGTGCTGTATTAGGATCCTTGGTCTCGGCAACCCTGGCTGATCAGTGGGGCCGTCGAACCACCCTGATGCTCACCCCTATTGTTTCAGTGGCTGGCTGGATGATCACAATCGCATCTTGCAATGCTGACATGTTCATTGTGGGGAACCTCCTGGTGGGATTCAGTAACCCCCTGCTGATGATTGCCATCAATGTATACATAGCTGAGATATCACCACCGAACATCCGTGGCACACTTACATCCCTGATCCGCACTACCCTCAATGTTGGCACCTTGGTGGTGTATCTTGCAGGAACATACCTCCACTGGAACTGGCTTGCCATCCTGTGCCTGTTGCCCCCAGTGTTATTGACTATCCTGATGATGCTCCTGCCTGAATCCCCACGCTGGCTGCTGATGCACAACCGACCACTAGAAGCGACTGAGGTGACCTTGTGGCTTCGGGGTCGCTGTGACTCCTCTGAATCTGTCTCAAAAAGGGATCTCAGGCTGAAAGACCATGAATCAATGAATTCCATTGACAGGCAACCAGGATGGAGGAACTACTTTCGTCAGCCGATGCTCAAAAACCTGTTGATTAGCCAAACCATCTTCCTGTTTACTGCTCTATCAAGTGTTGTTGTGGTGCGTACCTACACTGTCACCATCTTCCAGTGGTCTGAGAGTCATATCGATTCCTACACACAGACTATTGTGGTGGGAGCATCCTTTGTGATGGGTTGCCTGGCTTCCAACCTTCTCATTGGACGACTGGCGCAACGAGTCCTCCTGATGGCCTCCTTTGTTGTCATGACTGTCGGCTGGCTAGCATTAGGTGCCTTCTTTCTGTCCGTCAAAGTTGACAAGCACTTCACCTTGAACTGGTTCTCATGGCTGGCCCTTGTGTCCATGATGATAATCGTCTTTGGCAGCTGCCTAAGCAGCATGACCTTACCATTCCTAGTTACCAATGAGTTGTTTCCGACTAACGCCAGGGGGTTCGCCTGCAGTATGGGTGAAGTTAACTTCAATGTGGTGACTGTGGTGATCAACAAGACATTCCTGCATCTGGGGGTGCTGATTGGGGTTCATAGCACGTTCTGGTTGTACGCGAGTTTCTGTGTGGCAGGGGCTGTCTATATTTATTTTTGTGTGCCTGAAACGAAAGGAACTGATTTTGACGAGTTGGATTCAAGACGTGTGCTCCTTACCAAATCATGAACGCTAATATGACAATTTTAAATATTATTACACTCAGTTTTAATTTAAAATAACTTAAAGAACAGCTCAATTTGTCCATGGCTTTCTGATTATAGTGTTTGCTGGCTGGCTTCATGAACACCCCAGAAATTAATTAAAAAAACTCCTTTTTTGATAGATTGACAGAAAAAATTTGTTATTTTTCATCCTTTAGTTAAGCCTAAATTTTGCAATTATTTCAATTTTATAAATTAAAAATGTCGACAGCTAGAAGACATTGGCTATTTTGTCACCAGGGGCTTAAACCTAATGGAATTGGGCGTTGAAATGTTCTTATCAATATCCAACAAGCAGTTTTTGAAAACAAAAAATCCGTTTAATTTTGAGAACTGAAAGTTTCACCTGACACAGTATGCTGTAAGGGGTGTATATCCTTTCCCAATTTAAGGTAGCATCTGCCCGTATGACATGGCCATAGTAGGACAACCACATACAGGTACTGTATGTGTAATCGATATGACTACGTCATTCATCCAGTCACCTGTTTTTTCTGTGCCTGTGTAGTCGGTTCACGGATCGCATTGTTGGTTAGAACAAAAGAGAGGGTTATCTATCCACCACGTAGTGGTGAAGACGCTGGTTGGAATAAAGGAAATAGAGCCTCGAGTTAAGAGGAAAACTTTTGCGGGTCCCCTTTTCTTCGTTGGGTATGGCGGTGCGCGCCGTTCCAATATTTTTTCGCTTCACAGCCGGCTCTCTCTTAATCTCCTATCTAACGCTGAAAGCGAAAAACAATGAAGTTATCCGTGATTCGAGCCCTTGTATTGAATGGCGATAAATTGCTAGGCAATTGCTTTTCCTACGTGTAACCTGTGTGGATGTGAATGAGCTTTTGTCTGTTGTGATGGTAGTGGTGGCATGGCGCACTGTCCTTTGTCTTACTCTCTTTGCTTGGCAGATGCGATAGGGTATTGGTAGTGGTACCAGCATCGATTTGCTACCATCTTCGAAAGCCCACCTGTGTATTTTTTAGGTATAAATATACAGGGTGAGCTGACGCGTTCAATCCTCGAGTTCAATCGTAAGCTGTTAAATATTATGTCAAATACGAGATACATGTATCTTGCATAGAGTCTTGCATTGCACTTTAAGGATCATATTGTTATTAAGTACATAAATGCAACTTGTATCAAATTTTAAAATATTAAACGAGAAAATGTCTCATTTTGAAAGAACAATGTCTAAATTAAAACAAAAAATTATTTCTTAAAATGATAAAAGTACAGTAATGTCTCAAATTGAAAAAAGTGCATCAAAATTGAAAAAAAAATGTCACAAATTGAAATTAAAAAACAATCGCATAAATTGAAAATAGGCATCAATTGATCAATTGAATTTACATATGTATTGATATATTGTATATAAACAATTAACCAAAATAATAGCAATGTAATATTTTAAAATGGATCGAATTACGAACCGAATTTAATAGACGACGTTATGAAACTAATTTAAGCCAACGGATTGTAGAACGATAAAAAAATAAAGTAAGATTATTGTTGTTTTGCTCGTTTCGAAATTATTACTGGACGCGAATGATTCTTGAATTACACAACTGTTTCTAGCTTTGGGTCTGTGGTCTCAACAATACAACTCCTCTATAGGAGTTATTTCGACACCAGCTACACAGAGACCAATCGCATCAACTACACGCTATCGCCGATATAGAAAAAAAAGTGTAATTGGATAAAGGTGCATTGTTCGAAATCACACAGGTATTCTTCCTATACTCCAGGTGCACTGGTCTCTCTGTAGGGATATTATGTTAGGATTTCCGTGTCTACGGAATAGTGTACACCGTGATTCATTAGTTTGCGAAACTCTAACCCTCCCCCCTTCCACTGCCGTTGCTGCATAAATCAGCTAAAAAATGACAGGACTGTTATGAAATTTGGCACACGAATATATTACAGTATGAATGACTTTTATAAGTTTTTTAAATTCAAATTCACCGCTACGAATTTTGTATTTTAGAGGTGGCGCTGCGTTAAAGCAATTGGCGCGCACTTCATCGTCTGCTCTCTGCTGTAAACAATGGCGTTGACATCAGAAGACAAAATTACGATCAAAATAAAAAATAAACTTTCAATTATTTGTTATTTATTTGACAATTATCTCGGCGTATTCCAGCACTATAATTTCAGGTCAGAATAGAAGTTATGGTGCGAAAAGACTGCTCAAAATAGCTCAAAGATACGCCTTTATTTACTCATATGTGTGCCAAATTTCACAACAATCTGCTCATTTTTAGTTGTTTTATGGAGCTACGGCTGTGGGGTTCGTATACTAATGAATCACGGTGAATGTTCACGTACTCTCTTGGTGGTGGTAGGGGGGCGTTGGTATTTTCTTGGCGCTGTACGGGGTACGGAATAGACTTGTTCACACTAATTGCGTCCGACACCCGTATTGTTCGACAGACGACACTAATCAACGTAATCCGAAAGAGAGAGAGGCGGTTGATTTTTAAAGACCATTGCCAACTGACGTCATTAAAATAAGTTACCTTTGTGTAGGTAGGTTAGGTAGGTTGTGGAGGAAGGCCGATTTAATTGTTAATTGAATTGCCATCAGACTTTTGAATCTTATTTCATTTATTAAAATCTATCGATGCCTTAGACAGGCTTCTATAACAATGGGTTGCTTGGGCTCATTTTTGCAATCAATAGTTTTATTTTTCTGTACTAGTCGTCTTATACTATCCTAAATCTTAACCTTACCTGAAATTCATACCTAGGTAGGGATTTCTAACGTGTGCATGACAACATACAGGCACATGTCCAAAAATTTTACTTCCCATTTCGAAGAAAGGCGTTCCTAGAATTTATCATGCCCGAAGAAATTTCGGGGATATCGGTCGGGAATTGAACCTGCTATCATGGATCTAATTATTTTATTCCTTATCACTGGAATGAATATCACTTTAGGATACTCTGTATCCCTCGTGTTGCTGTGGCAATATCTGAGGGGCACATTCGAATAATCGAACGATCGAATAAACGAGAGCCTGCGCCGGGAAGCGAACCCGCAGTTGATCGCACTGGGCCAGACGAATCTTACTACTTTTAATCTTCCTTCGTTTTTTGGAGACAATATTTTGCTTAAAATTATTCAATTCTGTATTTTGAAAAAGTATCTAGTTAACTTTGTGCACATTCTAAGTAGATCATTGCTAACTGCTATAACTGATATCAACTATGTTGGGTGTATATATAGTTGATATATAGTTGATATCACCTAGATGCGCGTCTGGTACAGAACAGCTTGCAAATGTTTTTATAGGCCATTACCTTGCCAAAATTCACTTGCGACATTTAGGGATAAATTTCACATGTATGTATGCGAGTGACTGTGACCCTCTACGTCTGTGACCTACGAAAATATACTAACAGCAGTTCATCTATTTAAAATAAAACTATATTCATTTTGAAGTTTGTTCCAAAAAAAAAAAAGTTGCGTTTAATTTCTAGACAAATTATAGCAAAGTCTCCTTTTAAACAAAACAAGTAATTTTTTTAATATAGATTATTTTGATGCATCTGAATTTAATAAAAATATATATTTGCTTTGAAGAAAATCATTTGTGCAAAAAAATATTATTTTTAATCTGCCTTGTAACAAGATACGATTTTTGTTTTAGTGTGAAACTTCCCCTCACTGTAGTGAATATGACTGCCATATGGCGATAAGTGAAGAACACATTTTCACCACTACCCCAGGATCGAATCGCTCACATTCATTTGTCATTGACAGCATTTGTCTTTCTAATGTGCGCACAAGTTATCTGTTTCCATCAATACGCCCTGATCGCAATATTTCATTGCACGTGACCCAAAGACATGTGAGACTAGATTACCGATCTCTGGAATTATTTGCCTTTCAGGTTAAAAACATACGTTCTCTATTTTTACAATGTATCCAATAGGTGTTATGGCTGTTAGCAATTCGAGCTGAATTGCAGGAACAGAAAGGAAAAGGTTACGTTCCTAGGAACTGGTTCCTTTTTTGAGGAACTTAGGAACGCCTAGTTTCATTTTAATTTCTTGAACGGGAACTGGTTCATTTTATTTTCCTTTAATTTTCTAGGAGTACAATTTTCCAAAGTGTGTCGTCAGCGGAACAATTTTGCAGCATTAAACAGAAATTGCTAAAGATTTTGATCTGTTGAAAATCTACAAATCCGAATCTACATTTGTCCCTACATGCATTTTCGCAAATGTTTTTAAAATGAATGAACGGAAAAGTTCCAGGTTCCTTTCGAAAAGGAACCTAGGAACGCCTAAGTTTCTTTTAAATTTTGAGAAACTGAAACTGGAACTAGTTCCTTTTTCCATTGGAGAAACGGAAACTGGAACAGAATGAACCCAGCACCGCCGGTAATGGGTTTCGAGGATTTACTCGTCAACCTCTTTGGCGTCCATTTACTTTTCCGGGTAAATCTGCGAGTGCTCGGTCTACGGTTTGGCTCTGGGAATATAAGCAAGTAGTAATTATTTGTCAGCTGCCTGCCGAGTCAATGGATATAAAAGAGGCAAAATAAATTGGATAACGGTAAAAGGATATTACTTATCTGTTAGCATTGGAATGATATGGACTATAACAGAGCGAGTTAGGCTACATCTTGTATTACAGAGTACAGGTCGAGCTTGTGCTTTGAATTAAATACCGCAATTACTTTAATTATGCTTGATTATAATACCGCGACTGTTTAGGGCCATACCTGCAGTCGTTTATTTATTTATATTTTCTAGCTAGCTGTCCATGTTTGTCTATATTAAAGGAAAGTGGTTGTTTATATTTTTGTCGACAAACAATTTTTTGGATTTGCTTTTAAGGCTCGACGCAATGCGTTCAAACGCGAAGGGATGGGGGTGGGATGAAACACCCTAAGTGAGCATTGGTGAACAATAGATTCGGTTTGGATAGAGTCTTCACCAAACGGGAGGCGAATTGAAGGGGTGGTAGTTGCGTCATCGATTTGCAGATGAAGGAAAAAAAAAAGAGAGAAGCGCTGTTTTGGAAACGTGACGTTATTCGTTGGTGTTGTTGTGTACTTGCGTGATCGACTTTCGTGTCTGCCGATGGGCCTCCCTCTTTGGCCCTCCGCTATGGGGGGGGGGGTGATCGAACACGGAGGGGTCGCCTAAGACGTCGACTTGTACCCTGGGCGAATACACAGATTCCGGAAAATTAGGGTCTCCACTTTTTACTTTGAAATTTAATTTTCTGATAATTCGACACGTTTGGAGACGTTGTTAAGTCATGGAAATCGAAGTTATTTTATTTTACACATCATTTATCTGTTATTTTTTTTTTTTAATTTGCGATCACCAAATTTAATGACAAGCAACTGTCATCATATCCCCCGACTAATTCCTTGTTAATTTTAAAATGTTGAAGCCTTTTTAGTCAATAGAATCAAAAATCCTTCGCCAAGCGTGTCGCCATTTTCAGTTGCGTATAATAAAACGTCCTAAATCTTTGGACGTTCTACAAAAAATGAACGAGGACGTTCCAACGTTCCTTTGTAGAAATAGGAACGAGGCTGTTCCAACGTTCCTCAGAAAAGGAACAAATTCCTTGGAACGAGACGTTTCTTTGCCGTTCCCGCCCAACCCTGGTATTATACGGGCCCATTGCCCCTATTGCCCCCATTAGACAGGCATCTGATCTGATACTTCCCCCATTGTCAAAAACGAGGGGGTGCGGTGAGTGGGTGATGCCCGTAGAGAGCGCAGTGGGCGGAGAGGCTGCTCGCAAGTTTATGCGGAGCTTTTGAAAGCGTGATTTAGCACGAGCTTTAATGGAGCAAAAGTTTCGAAAAATAAAGTGCTCGCTTCTGAGAGGAGAGGGCGGGTGGTGGTGGGTGGTGCGTGAGAGTGGGAGGGGAGGAGGGTAGACCGTCTGGCGAAACCGACTTTTAAAATTCACTTCCTGTGTTCGTGGGTGAAAACAAAATGCGAAATGTTTGCGACCTCCTTCGCTGGGAATCGATACTATATCGCTTTAAGTGCGTCACAGAAATTATTTTTGGCTTTATCGTAACCGAAACAATTTTTTAGAGTACCTGAGTGGTGCAATGTTCAATTTATTTTTTTGTTTCAAATGGACATTTATGGGAATTTATCTACATATGCCGATTTGCGGGCACAGATTAAAATATTTTTCAATTTTTGTTTAACGCTGTAAAATAATTATCCGCTTTCGACACATGTACTGAATCCTTGTATACAATTAAAAGTGATGGCAAAAGGAACCCTTTACACAGAAAAAGTGCCGCCGTTACAGTTCCTCAAAAAAAAAAGGAACCAGTTCCCGTTGCAGTTCCATTTTCTCACAAATTAAAAGGAACCTAGGCGTTCCTAAGTTCGTAAAAAAGGAACCAGTTCCTAGGGACGGAACTTCGACGAGTAACCACGAAAAACGAACGGTCGTCCCTCAATGGCTCAGTACAGTCAGTAGGTATGGTCACAGTCTACTGTAGAGCGGGTGATCCCGGGTTCGATTCCCGGGGCAGGCTTTCGTTTATTCGAACCTGTGGTACTGGAATATGCCTCTCATATATTGCCTTATCGACACGAGGGGACAATAATATCCTTTAGTGACATTCACTACAGTGATCAGGAATAAAAAAAAACTTTTCCGTTCCGTTCCTACCCAACATCGTTCGCTCCCAAAAACACCATGTTTTTTTCACGTCAGTGTTGGGTAGGAACGGAACGGAAAAGTTTCGTTCCTAGGAACTGGTTCCTTTTTTTGAGGAACTTAGAAACTCATAGGTTCCTTTAATTTCTGCAGGAACTGGAACAGGAATTGGTTCCATTTTTCATCGGTGGAACGGGAACTGGAGCCGGTTCCTTTTGAAAAGGAACGAACCCAACACTGGTTTTCACAGTACCAAAACCGAAAACCGCGTACCAAACCACATACCAAAACCGCGTTGCCATTTCTAAAACACGAACGGGAGACCCCACAAACACGGTTGAATCTTGTTGGCTGGCCGAGAGCCCCTTTTCAGGCGAGACATCCTTATTCAGCCAGTTGCTTTATTATCCGGCGTTTCTTAAATCACTCGAAAGGAAACTGGCGACAGTCACTTATGGAAAATCGGAATTTCCTCTCCGCTTGGCGCGCTACTTGGCGTCATCATGCATCACGTGCTCTCAAATCGCACTTCCGGTTGACGGTGTGTGTGTGCGGAGAGCGACTATAGCGCCACCTGAACTCCAATATTTATTTCTCTACTCCAGTGTTTCCCAACGTTTTTGACTCGCGGAGCCCCTTTTTTTAGAAACAATTTCAAAGACGGAGCCCCTTAGAGGCCACGAACTTTAATGGCGGAGCCACATTTAATACAAGTTAATGTCGATTTATCATTTATTTTATTTTCCAGCAGTGACCGCGGAGACCCTGGGAAATGGCCAAGGAGGTTTAATGGCTCCGCGGAACAAAGTTTGGGAAACGAAATATAAAAGGAACCTGGGCGTTCCTAGTTCTTTTCAAAGGGTACCTGGAACACCAGTTATCATCATGCATGCATATGATGTAATATATGCAATTTTAATTTTGTTTGATTACGTTCACGGGAACTGACCTAAAGAACATATGTTGATTTGCGGACACAGATCAAAATCTTTTAGCAGTTTCTGTTTGACGTTGTAAAATTGTTCCGCTAATGACACTTTCGAAAAGTGTACTCGTAGAAAATTGAAAGTTATGGCAAAAGGAACCCCCATCCCAGTTCCTCAAAAATAGGAACCAGTTCTCGTTCCAGTTTCAAAGACTCTAGGTAAATCTATGCGTTCCTAAGCTGTTCAAAAAAGGAAGCAGTTCCTGGGAACGGATATTTTCCGTTACTTTCCTACCCAACACTGGCAAAGACTTGATAATTTTGCTTAGTCAAACCAAGAAATGTTTAGCGCATGCCTCATTCCTGACAACATACAAGTCCCTTAAATTATGAACAAATCTCTCCAAGTATTTAAAAAAAATGCAAATTACACTTATTTAGTTCTCGAAAGGTTATTGTAACACTATAGTAGGCCACGCCCAAAACTAAAGACTAAGATAAATGTTTATGGCGGCTTGACTGCAGCATTAAGTGAACCCAAAATCCACTCTCCTTTTTTGACAACTGGATTTACTGAACAACGTTAACCCATCTTGGATATACATTCTCTAATTATAAGTGTATACGGTATTCATTAATTACATTTTATGGCGCTTTCTCCCGTGTAGATAAATGTTATTCATTGGGAAGTAGAAGTTACATCCTGCAGTACGTAAGTTCTCTTTGCATTTTGAACTCAAAATTTCATAAGTATTCATATTCATATTCATTCGTAAGTTTCATAATTAGCACCAATTTTATGCGTTCGTGAAACTTTTATCCATTAACCAGGCCATTAGTTAATCACTTAGCGGGGCATGTATAAGTTTAAAACTTTATTTTTGCAAGTTGCGGTTGAAAATCTAATTTTGATTTTACATTTGCTGTTAGTGTTTCTAAATGCATTTCTTATTGCCTCCGGTACTCTGGGTGTGTCTTAATTTAGCAGGTTATCTTAATTTCTTATTTTAAATTTTAACAGTAGAATTTGTCTTTAATTTGACATTTCAGGTTTAACAACCATTCTTATTTTTTTTATATATATTTTTTTTTAATTCACCGTAGCGCCTAGTGCACCACAGGACTACTGCACTCTCGTGTCTCTATGGAGATATGTGAGGGGCAGGGAAGGGCTGG
>JAUJYS010001015.1:0-19144 GCA_033995665.1 Melogona broelemanni | reverse complement strand
TGCCGGGAATCGAACCCGGGACCACCCGCTTAGTAGTCTATGATTATAGCCACTGTACCACGGGGGCCGCACATTTCTAGTTCACAGTTCTAGGTGAATTTATTTCAGTAACTGGAATGCCCACTTAAATGTGTTAGTACATTTTTTTGTTTGTAGGGAAATTCCCCTCACTGAGTGAATATGACCGCAGGTGATTCTGTACCCTTCGTGTTGCTTAGGCAATATGTGAAGGGCACATTTCTACCAGTACCCCAAGCTAAAGAATAAACGAGAGCCTGTGCCGGGAATCGAACCCGGGACCACCCGCTCAGTAGTGTGTTGCCATATCCACTGAGTCACTGGAACTAATTTATTTCGCGGCCTCTGTAAATCCTTCATATTTTTTTTGCTCGAATTAAGTCTCCTGGAAATTCAGTGTTAGTCAACACTTCCGACAATATATAGTTCCCGGGGAATTGGTGAGATGTCCTTTCAATCAATTATGCGAGGGAGCGTTGCAGCACACCAACATCTCTATCCCGTCCCGCAATATGATCGGGCCACTCGCTTGGAAACCTGTCATTTGGTGGACATCACAATGTATTGTATAGGCAACCGCTCAAATAATGTATCCCCGTTGTTGGAGCAGCCATCATTCGTAACGGGAATTGTGCGGAACAAATGCGTAAGAGAATTCGCGTCCCGCCATGAACACATTTGCGCAGCCCGACTTTAAGCTAAAAAAAATATCCCTGAAGTTGACATAAGCTCAACACTTTTCTGCACTCTTCAAAACTCGCCTATCATTTAGCAATCTAGCGAAGCATTCGTATTCGCACAGGGTTTGTTTCGCGGAATTGTGCATCGTATGTTTATTTTTTAATTTCGAATTTATTTTCATGAGTAGCGAAGCAAAATATTCCAGAGCTATTAGATTGGCATTAGAAAAGGAACCGTACTGTGTGACTGAAACAGCGAAACAGTTCTAAGTAAACTGTCATTTCCACATTTGAAAACAAAGACATGGTCAAATTTTGCACTAAGTTTTAATATATTTTTTTTTTAATATGACGAGTTGTTAAGACTGATGGAAAGATGTTCCGAGATAGCGCCGAAAAAATATTAAGATTCTACTTATAAATTGGTTGCTGTCAATGTTACACAAATTCTAAAAAGAAATTCCGGTACTATTTTCTAACAGGAATTTGAGAAAATATAACTTCAACTTGATGAATTCGATATCAGAATCTAAGTGTATGATATTTTTAAGTAAGACCCGTGTCATCTCATTAGACTAAGCGACTAGCATGTGATGCGAAGGTCCCGGGTGCGATTCCCAGAAGTGGTTCTCGTTTATTCGATTCCGACATTCTTGGCGAAAATGTGTTCTTCGAATTGTGCTGATAACGTGACTTTCCCAAAGTTTATTACAGTTAAATTAATGATCGAATACAGATGTCTGTGTCTAAGAACCTTTACATAGTGTAATCAAATGCCAATGTAATACTTTTTGTTGGTTTTAATTTGGGATTAGGCGTAGGAAAACCAAGAGCTCAGCTTTGATGTTGAAAATTTTACTCATACATTCGATGAACCTACGGATATTTTCTTAAAACTGTATTAAATCGCGCTATGGCTTAAAACTTTAGAAAGAAGGGACAATTTTCTCGGCGACAAAAACCTTCACTACCATCAAGAGTTTTCGCTTCATGAGATTTCGATGTTAGGGGGATCGTCGCCGATTCGTAAGAGACGATTTGGCGAACTCTAAATCTCCAGAATCGTATATCGATTCTCAATTTTTTCCACTTTGCGTGATGGGGTTTCGCACAAATTCCATCAGAAATGTTGGCGACACATTTTTTTTTCTTCCACGAAGGTCGCTCTTAAGCCCCTCCTTAGCCACACTATGGACGTATCTAGGGGAGTCGATTGTTGGCTGATTTAGTGCGTCAGGCCTAATTGAGTCGGACGAATGCCGCCATTAAATTAATAACGCGTTTTACGGTCTCCATTTAGTCCCTTCTAATAGAGGGCGCTGCTGTTCGGATCGATTTTTCATTCTAGTGAAGCGACCGCTGTTAACGTTCGGGGAATTTTTACGTAGGACTATAACTTTTTTGCATTTGCTAACGCGTCACCATTATAGCTGCCTGCACGTATAATGTATATGAAGCGCCAAAATGTGCGTGAATTGACTTCATATAACTGTAGGCGATACATTTGTGTTTTTTGTGGTTCCACGAAAAATGAAGCAACTAATATATAAAATAGATTTTTAGAAATACGTTCACTTGGGTGAAAGTGCGATTTCAAATTTGGAGTATTTCAATTGCATTACAGAAGCAAAATAATCACTTGATTCAAAATGCACGTGGCTTGCCACTGTCGATTCTTCCTTTTCTCGAGTGCCAACGGCCCGTGTATTGTGTGATTGCCTTACCACGTGAAATCAGGCGCTGCTAATAATGCTCGGTACAGGAAAGAGCTGTGTAAAACGTGTTTTGTATTATTGTGTGCGTACAAGGGGCAGCTCCAAAATGAGCCGTACCATTAGGTTACTGAGTCCCTTAAAACTCAGTTCGCAGTGTTTCCTGGGGCATTATTAGATTTCAAATAGATAAATATTAATAAATAAATAATAATAGATTTGTCTGAACTTGGAAATTAAATATATTTTTTGATTCGATATATTATTTGACTAATTATAGTTTTCAACATTTTGCTGATGTGATTTATGATAACACAATGTTCAAATCTGAACTGACCATTTTTATATTCAGCTTTTTATATGAAATATTCCAATAAGACATATTTCTGAAGGCGAGGAAGATTTTCAGATATTGCAGGTCGTTGCCAGCATGAAGATTTAGCTGGAAATGCAAAATCCACTTTACCAACTTTGAAAATATACAATTCCGAAAATGATTGATTGTACAGACGTCATACAAAGCTAGTTCCATGAAATCAAACTTTTTTTCTACTAAGCTCTTATTCGCTTCGCGCAATTGCACATAATCTTTAGCGCACATAAAGACGTCTGTTCTTGTTCGCTCGCAGTGTAGTGATGCTCAATTGAACGCAATCTTGCAACAGTTGATATCAAAATAATGTAATTCTAATTTGAGACATTGGCTTATTTACTTAGCTTTCAAAAATATCATACTTTTTCATTTTGCATTATATGTTTTTTGATATTGGTATTAAAAAAAATTGAAGAGAAAAATATGCTGCGAAGCTTGTACGATACGTCTTGTCCAGTATCGCAACCGACTGCAGTGCGACCGGTCCCGGGTTCTATTCCCGTCCCAGGCTCTCGCTTCTTCGATCCCCTCACACATTGCCTAAGCAACAAGAGGGTACAGAATCTCCTGCAGTAATGCTCACTTTGTATGGAGAATTTCCTCTGTAAAAAATATAAAAAACTAAAATTTAATTCATTTTTCTTTTTTTGGTATGATTTTTTTTATTGGCATACAGAATCCCTCCTGGGTTTTATCAAACTATTCGAGGGAAGCACATTTTCACCAACGCTCCTGGTTTGAATAAGAGAGTATCCAAGACGAAAATAGAGCCTGGGACAGTCTTACCAAAACCAACTGGTTTCATCTACCCATTTTTTTGACAGAGGCTTCCCCCGTGTACACCGAGTTGTGACATTAACCTAGTGCGACACGAAGGTCAGAAATCCCTGCTGTATTGAGCGAACGCAGCCCACTGACACAATCACGCGCAAAAAAATGTTGCAATTTTCCGCCGCTGGAATCTGCGCATGATTTGGTTCGCGCCTCACAAGCAGCCCAAGCTCGCATCACTGCGTTTAATTCAATTTGCAGGCAGCCAACTACGCCATTAACTTTGCCTTCTTTTTGGTGGGGCTACTTTGGCCGTTGCTGGCGCTTTACACTGTCTGGGATAAGTGGACCAATGTCGGTCAACCCAGTAGAGGAAAATAAAAAAGAGCGGTGATGGTCGACTCTCGGAGATCGAGACCACCCCACGCGACCATGATTGATGGTAAAAGACCTGATGTCTATACGGTCGCTATTGTGTGGAAACAATGGCGGGGGCAATTCAAAAAGGATATTAAGCTGTCGGTGACAATGGAGAGCGGTACTTTTCGAATGGCTCGTTAAGCATTGGCTGGCTTTTGAAATCATATGGATTTGTGACGGCTCAGTCAAACTATTGGGGGTCGAACCACGCCCAACTAAAGGTCAAGGAAACCAATTGCACTTTTAGAAAAATAGTTTTTTTTTTTACAATAGGATTCTTAAAAGGAATCGTATGTGAACGTCAACCAAAAGAATTACTACTTTATCATATAAGAAGCGAATAGTTAAATATTCATTTTCCAATATGATCCAATGAGACATTCTGGCGGCAACCTATTGGTTATTTAATATAGTTAACAGGCCATTAAAATAAATGTAGTAAGCACTACAAGTTTAACAAAAACAATTTAGGATTTCCATGTAATATTCTTTTAGCTAGCTAGAATAATAATACTGCTAGAACAATAATACAGAACATTTCGATATAAGATTCTCATACAAGATTCCCATAGAACAATTCCAGTAGAATATTCTAATAGAATATTTCTATAGGATTCCAATTTTATATTCTTATAACAATCTTAAAGGGTTTTTTGTAAGTAAATCAAGGCCCCCGTTTTTAGAAGCTTGACTTCCCCCTGCACTGAAGCAATTTGATTAATCTCCAGTATTGAAAATATATGAATATCCTCTATATCGCCATGAACCTTTATTGGCTTCTTGGTGCGTGCAACTAGTTCAATTGGATTAAATTAGAAGCTGTTGAGTGCAAGAATTCCTTTCGGCGAAATTCGCAGTTTATGGTTGTCAATGTGTGCACGTTATTCTTGGTGGCTCAATTCGAAAATGGCGGGGGCCCCGGGGTCCCTCACAAAATTATTAAAGAAGTTCACCAAGTTCGGGAAATCAATTATTAAAAAAATAACTTATTAATGAAAATTCATGAAATATTTTGAAAATATTGTCTTGCAATTTCTGAGCAAAAATAAATAAAAAAACATTTAACGAATTACGAAAACTTGTTGAATAGTGTTACAGTTAAATATATTTTTTTAATTATTTAGCATTAATTCAATTATAAAATTGCACATGCTAAATGAGCGCATGCTAAATATGCTAAATGAACACCAAGGTTACGAGATATCCGTTGGAAAGTTTCGAATGTACAGATAACCGGGGATAGCCAGAATTAACTAGGACAGACAACCAGGAGTAACTAGTCCATTTGGTAACTTGTCTAATTTCTCGATAGAGTTGTTTTAGAGAGGCTTACATTTTTATATAAAGGCTTTGGGGGGAAATGTATCATCAGAAATTGACTTTTTTGTTGAACAGTTCATAACTGCTAATTGTGCATGCCGATTATCATTATTATCTAATCATCCGTTCGTGTTTAATAATTCCGGAACTTATTGAACGCCCCCTCAGAATTCAAAAGAAGCATGAATTGGCACCAGGTACAGCTTCTTATTCAATTATTTAATAATTCATTCGCAGCCAAATTTTGTATCGATTTTCTGACATTGCGAATCGAGCTGGGTTTCTTTCAGGTTTCTAGATCCTTTCAGGTTCGGCTGCCCAAACAAATATGCAAATCCGCCACTCACCCTCAATCAAGATTTTTGCCTTTTATGGCGTGCAGCAAATATTCGAGACGCTTTCCTTTGGATCCGAAAAAGATGAAATAAATCAAATGGCGGAGCAGCAGATATGATCATAAACGAAATCTTCCTAACCTTAAATTGGTCTTTGCGGTTGCCAATGCATACAATTGCAATAACGCGCCTATATCTATAGCCTATATCTATACTCAGCATAGTATTTCTTCCACAAACAAACCCAATCCCGTTATCTTTTTTATGTGAATTCGTCGGATCAAGCATGCACTGCGTCTATTGGTTTTCCGATAATTATAATTTCTTATCATAATCTAGGAATAGTAAAAATATTTACTCGAGCAATCGATCAATAGCGGAACAGCGTCTCTCGATATGACTATCAGTGCTTGCAACTCAGAATGTCGTTTCATTTTCCGTTTCTGAATAATTTAAGCAAAAGTTTGGCCTAGTGTAAAACTGCGCTTATGTTTTATGTGAACTCTTTTTTACATAATTTTATGCTGAGCATTTACGAGAAAATGGCTTGTGTATCAAAATATTAATTCAATAACTCATCGTTCCCATTTTTTGAAGCTCATAATATAATTATAAAAATTACAACAATTTGCATACTATAAATATAATGCAAAGAAGGTATTTTCTCTCCCCCAGTGTGTGTGTGTGTTAGCGGTCATACATGCCTTCCGTCCAAGGTCAACGGTCACCAGTACCGAGTGACGTCATCTATGAACAACCAGCTGAAGCTGATTTGGATGATAAATGCAAGAGTGTTGATAATATCGATAGTTTATTCGATAGGAAACTATCAACAAAAAATATACCGATACTGTCGAGAAATTATTGGGGAAAAAATATTGAGATGTTGTCGTAAGGCAGGCCTTGCTATTTTCAAAAAGAAATGAGTTTAAATGAAATAAAGGTGAATTTAATTCAAATTCATCATATTCGACGCTGTATTGGAAGTGATGGGCGATGTAATGGAGGAGCAGCAATCACACTGACGTCAGGTTATATTTTCCCGGGCGTAGCCGTGGCAAGACCTAGTAACCTATAATGACAGTCAAGTTGACCCTCTCCTCCCCATCCCCACCCTCGTGTCATCAGACAACTGCGGCCACATTTCTTTCAAGGTTGGCCACGTGCTCAGCAAGTAACGAGATGTAATCCGCAAAGTACATTTGTGCATTGTCATGGAGGGCAGGCGCCCCATCATTGGCTTTGGGAATTAGTCTAGAGGCTGGGGTGGGATGGAGAATGAAGATGGGGAGTGATAGGGGAAAAGACAAGAGCTGGGCCTAATGGCTTTACACACATCTCGGAGAGCCGTGGTAACGCGCGTGTGTGCCTGTTGCACGGACGTGAGCTGCATTCTGCTGCTGCTTAAACCTCTCGTTCAGCTTGCCATGAATAAATTAAGAGAGAGGGGTTTAATGTGAATCTCTCTACACGGTGGAGCTAACAACGGTAATCATGGGCGAGCTGGAAATAGCTAAGCCGCAATCACTAGTGGTATCATAGGAGGCGTTGCAATCCTCTTACAGGATAAAAAGGGAAAATTAAAACTTCAAAGGGCATCGATGTATTTTAACTTTTAATGTTGCTTTGACCGCTCCGTCGACATTAAAGTCGAAGCTTGTTCATGTATAAAACTAGATAATTAATTTATTTTTTGAAGGGAGTTAAATCCTTTTTGGCAAATGTTTGCATGTTTGCAATTTTATGTCACCATATTGGTAAAGTCAATTAAAGACGTATGAGTTATACACTCCGCGGTCTATTATTATTACTGTGTATGTTTTCGGAGAAATCTTAATTTCTCCTAGCGCGATAGTCATAGATGGAGGTGATTACATAAAATTAATAATTTTCAATTTTGAATTTGTTTGGGTCGTGTGGATGGGTGACGGGTGGAGGGGGTCGTGGGGGTTTGAATGGGGATTTGTCGTTGGCCGGATGAAGAGATGGGAGGATTCAATTTTTTTTTTTTTATTCCGCGGCATATTGAGTTTTAATCTTACTTAAAACAAAAAAATGACTTCTCTTTCTGTGTTTAATTTCACCATCTCGTTCATCGTTGACTCGTTTCGGTTCGACGAATATTAATGTACAAATTTTATTTGTGCGTCTTGTGTCATCTATGTTTCTACGCATACATAAGTTTGGAAGTATGTCTCAATTTTATTTTTGTGTTCATACGCGTGCATACAAACTGTGGATTTTATCTGAGATGAACATATTCTACCGTGCAAGGTTTACGTAACAATTTTCTTTTCAACTTATTTTTTTTTTAATTTTATGGAAACTTTACTCTGCAAAATGCTACATTATTTTTAAGACCATACTTGGTGTTTTCTCTATCGTCTTTATTGCAAGGGATTTAGCACTAGTACTATTTTTTTAATGATGTGGAGCCTCGTCAACACATTTCGTCACGGGTAAACAACTTTCAACCGTCCACTGCAGCATATAACAGCACCCATCCACGTTGCCACGTTGCCACGCTACTATGAAAATGTCAACATTATCTTTTGACATATTTGGAAACTTCAATGTCTAACACAAACGCGTCAACCTTTCTCGTGGAATATGTACAAGTACATTGATTGCAATTGCAATATTTACCCGCAAGCAGCCCCTTTGAGGGCCTATGGCGGTGGTTAAACTTTACTTAAAAGCACGTGTTTGGTTTGTTAAGGAAAAGTAAGTCATTAAATAAAATACTTGATAGTATAATTCATATTTGTTGCTGTGTTTGGTGTTGATGCATCAGGATCCTAAAAAACATTTCCAACACATCATTACGGTCAGCCGAAAATGGCAAAAGGACTCAAAAACATTAATTTAAAATAAAACTAAAATAACATTAATTTAGTGGCTAGGGAAATATGTGGTCAGAGTTGCAGAATATTAAAGACGTTAGTCCGATTGACTTTCTACGTCGTAACAATTTTGAATTCTAAATACGACCACCTGTGTCGACAGAGTTACGGTTCACGATGCTTGTATCGTCTGAGGAGACCTCCGAAAATATATTTTGTGAATCGTCCGGTAAACATGTTTAACAAGATGCGAAACGAGTAGGGCAAAAAAGGTGCTATCCAAGCATAAATAATGCGTGTGCCAATCTCTCATCGGTAACGAAACTAAGCTTCGGTGCATGTGCTTGTTCACGTGCATATACGGAGTATAAGTTACTCTTATTTGCTATGCACCACGAGTATGGTTGCTCCAGATTGGAAAATGATAGACGAAGGTTGATTGAAAAGTAGTGGTAGTACTAGAATAACTTTTGAACCAGTCAATTTAAATTGTATGAAGGTGCTGTAACATATTGGCCTTTTTAGTTGGAGGTGAAGTTATTTAGTAAAGTTGTTCTCATTTTTTATGTTTAAAGAACGAAAGCTACTAAAATGTACTTGTTAACTATAATTAGAACTTAAGAAAGGCGATTTTGTTTATTTCTTGTTTAATGACTGATGACAAAAACAATTTTGTCAGTTGTTTTTAAGCATGGAAAGAGGCCAAAATATGTCTAAACTTTTCTTAATTTTTTTCTTCTTAAATCATTCTAAACCGCTTCTTTCTAAATGCCATCCTAAACGTCTTATTAAATTATTTTAAGTGTATCCAATATTGATGTTTAAAAAAAAGTTTTTAATATTTTAAAAAAAATAAACAACTACAAGCTGCATAAGTTGGGATAACTAGTTAATTTTAGTAGAGTCCGTTCTTCGATCGCGAAAATAGAACAAACATCTTAACCAAATAATTTGATTTCGACCACATTATACACCTGCATAAATTTAAAAAATAGCTTAATGAATCATTTTTTTCGAAAGAGGTGTTACGATATTGTGACCACTTTTCAAGCATCCCTCGTATTTTGTGTTGTTATTCACTCACGTACGCCAAGATCTCTCTGGGACGTAAGAATAGGTTATCTTCCATTGCGCTGTGGTCCATGTTCGAATTCTTCTTGTCCACGCTGCCGGATACGGTGCTTACTTCTGACGATTGTTTCCGGCCTGTTCATATGAACAATTATGCAAATTTAGAAATTACCTAAATAAATTTGCTTTTTTATGGATATCCATTCTCCATTGTTGGAAAAATGCGGCGGGTTGCCCTTTGTTTTCATGGTAGGACAAAGCCGATGTTATTTTAGTTTTGAACCCGCAGAAAATATATATCATCAACACATAAATTTTTAGTTGGAATATACAAGTATTAATCGGTAAACTAAATTTTAGAGAAGTGCTAACAATGTATTTTAATGAGAAATAACAAAAGTATTAATATGAAATTAATGTTAGTTAATAATGCATAAGAATTAAATTAAATGCAAAAAATAAGTCTTTTCTTTACCCAGCAGCAATCCAATTAATGTACGACATTAGCGATAAGATAGGTTTTCCTAGAAATTATCGGGGAAAAATTGTTTGAACTTCAGTATATGTTGAAATTAGGCTGGTCCAATACTTAGTGTTTACCATTTTGACTTTTGCAGAGGAACATTTGAACTTGAATCGAGTTTACAGGCAACTGCTTATCAAGTTTTGTATTTCAACTTTTGCTGGCACTCGTAAATAGGAAAAGTAAGTTTTGTGTCTTGAGTTATCTCCAGAAATGGAGGAACCACAATTTTATCCACCAAGGAGAAACTCTTCCCAGAAATAATTAAGGGGATTTATGAGCGTGGGCACGCCACACTGATAAGGGTTATGAGAATCCCGGAACCGGAAGCTCTCAACTTCCATGGATCGTAAGACGCGTTCACAAGAAAATAGACATCCGTTAGAGACGACCCTTACGTTTATGGTGGGAAAAATGTACGCATTAAATATTTATACGAACCAGAGCAATAGTTATCCGAAAAACCCAGTTTTTTCTCCGTTTTATTGGTGCCGACGTTACCCGGGGGACTTTATTTCTCATTTGGTATTCAGAAAAAGTGGCACTTTTGAAACGCCAGGAACGCAGATATCACGCGCTCTTTTCCTACATTCTCTCCCAATTGTGCTGAAAACCGGCGATGATATAAGAAAATAATGAAATAAGAAAAGTCAGTTCTTAAAGTATGGTGTATTTACGCCAGCATTAGACTTGCATGAGACTGATGGACAAAATGTTAATAAATATTAAATCATTATGATAGATTAGAAATGTTAATGCTTATATTAAATTTTCGACCTATTAAGGTAATCATCCAATTAGTATTTCGTCAATAAATAAGAATGTAAGGCCTTTGTTTGCTCGCAAATATCACGGTGCATATACCCTACTGCATAATAGCCAACCTACGTTTTAAGTATTTTTGGATGCGATCTCGAATATTACCTTTTTTTACAGAGGGTCGTCTGGTGACGTTTAGTAGCTATTTTTTAATTTTTATTTGGCTGTCTCAATGTCAATGTCTCAATGCCTGGAATGTTTGAATTATTTTTTCTGTAAATTAACTTTTCGCAATTGCACTCCCGTAAATTGTTAACTGATGAAGTAAAAATATTTTCTTTTGCCTAATGCAACCAAGTAGTAGTTTGTTGATTTTAGGTAAAGTTCCTCGACCATTGAGGATGATGATAGCATTTGCATCACAACGGCTCCTACAGTCTCTCTAAGCCTGTCAAGTACTAGATTTTCGAAACAAAAATAACTGAACTCACAAAATAATGTTTCTGCTTCCTGACCACGAATCCTACTTTCTGTATCATGTCGCGATTCAGTCACATCATCAAAACTTTCAAAATGTGACCCGATGAATAGTTGAGTTTGCGCTAAAGTTTGGTTTACTGGACCAAAAAAAAGAAACCAATGAATATTTATTTTCTGATGCAAAAAAATGAATTCAAATGCTCGATTGATATATCTTAAACAAGAAAGCGACAATAAACAAAATATTATGTTTCGTATGCATTTCCAAACTTGGAAAGCTTTCATCGAATTTTTTTTTCATGACCAAAACGCGAACACAAAAGCATTTCTTGGCAATGTCACTTGGGAATTTTGTTGTCTCGACAACAGCCTAGTTTATCGCTATATGAATACAAAGTATTATAATTTTAACACTTTTTTGTCGCTTTTCGCGAGAATTTCTATATGGGTATAAGATATTGAATTTTGCGAATGCCAGACCTCTTTTTGCTCTATTCGTATTTCCCACATACATTATAAGCATCATCACCATATTTAATAAAACAGAGTTTCCGCCATTGTGTGTGCACAGATTGTTACGCGTATAAAATCCTGAATACGCAGCTGCAACGCCTCTGTGGTGTCAAGGCCACGTTTTGATGTCATTTGGGCATCACGAAAATGCTGCCTGCCCTCGAACAGGCTTAAGCGCTAGTCAAAATACGAACAGCTAAATGCCAATATCTATGAAGTTAAGTTCTTGTGATGTAAGCGCAGTGTGGTGCGGTATGAAGTTAGAGGTAGAGCGTTGCTACACAATTATTTATTTGTTTTTTTGTGCGAAGATGAACCACCAAGAAAGAAAGGTCAATTAGCAATAGAGTCGTAATTACCTATGTGGGCTGCGTTTACCATCCCAAGCAACCAGTGGCATCTAGCACGTGCATTTTTCTGTTGCACGCCACTCGTTCGAATTAGGGTTATGGTGGTGACGTAGGTTGCGACCCCCAATCGTATCCGCTCCACTCACAGAGATGAATTAGCCAAACGCCCCCGCACTCATTTGGACATAAATTCAATAAAGACAAAAGGCTATATCGCGACTCCACGCACAAAGCAAAAATAAATTAAAATAGACATTCGCAAAGAATAGGAAATGCCGTCATGTGAAAGAGATAAACTCTTACTTTTCGATACTGCTCGATAATCATTTAAACAAATTTAAGTTGCCAAATTGTGATTTTTTGCCAAGGTCAATTGAGTCTAACTTTTTTTTTTGCTTTGTGTGTGTGGAGTCTCGCCAGCTCAGTTGTTTGTAGCCCCCAGTTTATCCTTTGTTTGATCGTTATTCTTTAGGTTTTTTTTAATATTTACTAAGCTTTTTTATTCGAAATGTTTGAGAAGATTGTATTGTTTTGAGAAAATTGTCTGAGAAGATTGAAGATTGTTTGAGAAGAATGAAAAGTAAGTGAATATTTAAAGGGACGGGAGATTGTTCTTAAAGGGTAATAATGAAAGTCTGGGAATACTTGACAAGATGACCGTGGCCTCCAAACTCCCCAAAATGTGAGTTTGCAATTGCGCGTCTAATTCAGCCTCTGTATTAGTGCCACGATCTCGTGTTCTAGGCTTACGTGCAGGTACCAGTTTAGACCGTTTATTATTTTCCTATGTTTCAGATGAAATATTAATTTCGTCCTACTGGAAAAGGTCGCAATGAAGACGTATCATACGTCGTGGGCGTACCTCCGCTACAGCCTCTTTTTTTATCATTCACTGGCGTTGCAATTTCTTTTGTGACGCCAGCGTTGTCGCCATCTCGGAAATGATGTCGAAATCATGTTTGGTTGGAGAAACGGAGTGGCAAATCCCGTATCCAGGCAATTAATGAGTTTGGGGGTCGCGAGTCCAGCGAGAGACGCGCTCGTTCCAGAAAAGCATCCAGATCCGCTATTAATTTCCATTAGGATAATTGCTGTGTCGAAACTAATTTGCCATAATTGAATCGGAGAGATTGATTTCCGCGGATTAGGTTCAGCGTTTCGGTTTCACTCAAAATCGGTAAAGAATAGGCCCTGTCTTCTAGCGATAGATTTCATCATTACTATGCTACTGTGATTTTTGAAAGAAGGTTATCTATAAAATTGGAATGATATTGGGTTGAAAATAAGATATAGCTGCGTCATGGAACCTTGGAGTTCGTTCCATGACATGTGAGTTGCTGTTAAATCCAGAATAGTGTAAGTCATTTTTTTCATTCATGTAATAAAATTCCTATCTACAGAATCGAACTATAAAAATGTGAAGTAAGTCGAGGCTTTTGTAAACCGTCGATAGAAGTCAGCAGAAGTTTTTTAAAGTGTTTTGATGTCCAAACGATATACTATCTATGTACATGATTTTTTTTTTTTGTAAAATATATTAATTATACGTGTATTAATAATCGGACTTTCGTCTCTCAATTCTAGATAAAGTAAGTAAGGTTGCGGTGAAAAATCTTTAATCGCGAAATAGTTGGCAGTTTGCTTGGTCGTATAACTATTTTCGGCGACTATTTTTGCTGTTCGATATTTACATGTCAACACATTTATATTCTTTTAGTTTTTTCATACATAATATTAGCTAACTGGCGACTTAATGAGTTTGGTGGAGCAAGCGAAACGCGTCCCGTCTACCATGGTAAATATTATTTTTTTTTTAAATTTTATGCACAAAAAAATTGCGGGTAAATTTTTGTGTGATTCGGAATGTGAGATTGGTGTTTACAATTTTGCAGTTGGTTAAGGTGATCAAATGCATGGGATGTCGCGGTATTTTTGTTTTAGCTCAACCACTTAGATAAAGTGACTTACACCACAATGGTTCTAAACGGTTAATGTAATCCAATATTTCTGCTCCAAATTTCTCGAGCATCTCTGCGGAATTCCACTGGAACGAAACTACGAAATTAACAAATAATTCACGTTGAGCGTCTTTCGAATCTCTTCGCTGGAATCCCAAAGTCATTATTGTAAATAGCAGCGAATAATTCGAGCTCTGGAACGGTCTTGACTTTTACATTCCTTAATTGAAAGTGTAAACCATCTTCTAAACGCATTTCTGTTTGTTCGATTAGTTTTCCGAAAGAACTCACATATTGCCATAGCGACACGAGGGGTACAATAACCTCCTGTAGTGCTATTCACTACAGTGATCCGGAATAAAAAAAAAAAATGTACCATGTGGCTTAGTGGTTTGCGTGTTGGCCTACCCTGCTCGTGATGCGGGTTTAATTCCGAACCAAAACCTCCCTAATTTTTCAGACTTGAGAAATTCCCATGAACGCCTTCCTTCCGAATGGAAGTAAAGCAGTGGGTCCCATGTCTGTACGTTGTTAGATGAACTTTAAAGATCCCTTCAATTAGGTTGAAACCTAGACTAGTAATGTTACCGTAGGTCGCCTTGAGTCGATTGCGTTGAAAATCCCCCTTTTACGAGGTTCAAGAAGCCGCTAATGTTGACCGCTTCCCCGCCCGCATAGCAGCCTCCGTTGAAAAGCAACCCCTGATTTTGGCTTCGCGGCAGCGCACGCTGCTCGCCGCGTTGGTCTCAACCAGCGGGTCAGCGATTACTCACTGCCCTCCAAGCTGTAATTATCGGTTTGGGCGAGGTCGCTGAGCGATAACGTCTGTCGATTGCGTCATGGGGGAAGGGGGACGGATGTGAACCCCGTGAAGGCGTGGGGACAAACCAAAGAAAGACAAAATCAAGAACGGCAAATGTTTGGAAACTCGCGTGGACAATGACGAGAATTACCAAGTTCTGGAAGGGTGATGCATGGGAACGGCCAATTCTAATAACATTTAATATTTTGGTTTCCGTATTTGACCTTTCCTGGTTTTGACTCTTTCTATGTTTGGCCGTTCTCATGTTTGGCCTTTCCAATGAATGGTCGTTCCTGAATATGACCATTCCAGGATTTGGCCGTTCTACACATTGTCCATTCCCCTCGATAGCCGTTCTTGAATTTGTCTTTCTTTGGTTTGACCTTCCCCCCCCCCCCCTCCCGTGACTGGTACCACTCAC
The DNA here is from genome assembly GCA_033995665.1 of Melogona broelemanni. NCBI lineage: Eukaryota > Metazoa > Arthropoda > Diplopoda > Chordeumatida > Chordeumatidae > Melogona > Melogona broelemanni. The sequence goes on along the minus strand of JAUJYS010001015.1, from coordinate 3,795 downwards.
CGAGTGTAAGCGGACAACGTTTCACACAAAGTTCTACTACCATTTTGAATGAGTTAATCAAAACACAGTACGAATTCGCTCTTTTCACAATAACCCTGTTATTATACAAAATGTGTCAGTCAAAATTTAAAATTTGTAATTGCAAAAATATATGTATGGCTGCAGAGCTGTAATAAATTGATCTCAAATAATTTATGACCAACCCATGTGTTAACCAAAAGGCACAATATTTAAACATTTAATAAATATATTTACAGTACAGTAATTTATTGGTGCACACAAATGGGTTCTAAGAAAAATAGTTACATCATTGTTTGATCTATTGTTTAATATGAACAAAACGTTGACAAAACAATAACGAACAAAACGTTGGGAAACAAATTGATAGCTGAGAAATTTATATTCTGTATACGTACCGTCCACCTGGATACATCCAGGACTTCGATATCTGACGTCACGTTGTCCAACGTCACCGTCTGTTTGTAAAGTAGATCTGAAAAATAAATTAAACATATCCAACCGTTAGTAGGCACTACCAAAGCATGTCTGCAATTCATCCTGTCCACCCTTAAATTTATTTGGCATATACAATACATGTAATAAATACTTCAAATGACCTTTGCCCTTACAGCATCTACGTACGTAATAATTTAACTGGAAAGCAATTGTGCTCAAATAAAGCTATCATGAACGTTCTTGGTCGAGTTATTTGTATTACGATCATTCGACGACACTAGAAAAATTAAAGGTTTGCGCATACGGATTTTAGATGGTGTCTACAAATTAAGGAACTCTTAGTAGTAACTTGGGAATACATGACCATTCGAATAAATACAGATACATATAACGTAGACACTTGAAAAAAATCGTAGGCTTCCATTTCTTATAATACGATTTTAATTTAGTTTAGGTGTAAGTTTTAAATCTAAAAGTACATTGATTGCATTAAAAGCTATACACGTCTAAAGTTTAACATAGTGTGACTATGCTGAAGGATGGAATTGGCTAGCATAGTTTTTTTCTTCTTCCCTGAATTGATCAATATTCGCCTAGACTTACAGCGTTTTCTAAGGGATCCTCCACTAAAAATTACTTTCGGAGATAACACCTTCTACCATCAAGTATTTATAAAATTGGGAAAATCTCACCAAATTTCAAACTTATTATCTGGTAGAAATGGAAATTGCTCAGTATCTGTTCGAGTTTCGAGAGGATACGTAATGGCAACCGACGTCTTTATTAACTCGGAGCCACGTTTTTGCTTTAGTATTTTTTTTATTTTTTTATTTTTATTTGATCAAGTCAATTACCGATAGCTCTCTCAAGTGTCGTCGCGAGCGAGCACTCAATCCACTTGGATAAAGTAACTATGTTGCTGAGCCAACCCCACGAGATATACCCCGACCCCTGGTGGTGGTAGGGTTCTCTCGTATAAAACCGAATCGACGGCGCACCACCCCGTCGAGTGGCGAGTAGTAATTTTTATTCGTTGATAAACACAGGATATGATTCGGCGCCTTGACGGTATTAAGGGTTACGGCTGATGGCGGCGCCTGGGCGGGACGGGGAACAACCAGGCGAAGTTGAACGAACGTGCGCAAATGCGAACCTCAATCGTTACAAACGATCCCCAAGATACTGTACCTCACTTATGATACATTGAATATATAGGTGCAAATTTCAGAGTTGATTTTTTCCGTTTGTCGTTTTGCATTATTTTTTACCAATACTGAAGTGAATAGCATTATAGAATATCATGTTAACCTTGTGTTGCTATGGCAACGTCTGAGACACCGCGCCGGGAATCAAATTAGTGACAGCTGCACCGATTCGATTACAACCCATACTGGGGTACGGGCTGGGTTTCAGGCCAGGCGATTTGCACGTCATGTTCACTTCGTGAAATACTGTAATCACTGGAGAACGTTTCTATTGTCTAACTATGAGTCACAACTTCTGAATTTTCCTTTTTTATTTAGTTAATTACAGTGTATTTCCACGCGCTACTACACAGATTGCACTTCTATCAACATTTTAGGTTATTTTCACTTGACGAAGCTGGAAATTTGGAATTTGCAATAATATTAAATCTACAATAAACAAGTATCCCCTGGACTAGTCTTATTCTAACTAAATGACACTAAAGGACACAAGAGACGAGTAAATAACTTGCTGAGCTCATATTTTATTTACTGCTAAAAATCATTCCAAACCAAAAGCAGCGGTGCACTGTTTTGCGCGCTTGGCTGTTAACACTTTGGCACGCGACGGAGCGTCTTATAAGCCTCCCGCCGCAAAAGGGATTGTCTGGATTGGCGATCAAAAAATAAATAAATAATAATAATAATTAAACGCGCGCTAAACAAACAAGGCGAATCGTCCCCCCTCCCTCTTTCTCTCTCCCAAGACTATAATCTCATCTGACGTCGCTTGTTCTTCTGCTCGCGTGCGCTAAATTTCTATACTAAAAAAAAAACTTGAACGTCGCTTATACGAATTTTATGTGTGCTAGTTGCGCATTTCCCAGCGCGACGGTAGAAAGTGCAACTTCCATCGCCCATTTAACGGGGCGTGTTTTAAATTGACAGAGCTATAATCAAATTCGGGGGATCTATCACTGCTGCTGCAAAAAAAAAAACGTTATCAAAAAATAAGACGACATTCAAGATGGTCTATTTTTTAAGTTTTGTTTTTCAGTTAGCAACAAGTGCAAAAACGTGCCGCCAAACGTTTTATTCGCTAAGATCAAATTTACAAACGTATATTTTTCAATTTTTTTCTTGGTCACTACTAACATGTGCATAAACAGTTTTGATTTTTGAGACGTTTAACTGCCTGCAAGTCGTCCTACTTTCACTAGCAAATAAACTTTAATTCAATCACAGCGTACCCCTGTACTTTCTCATACGTTTACCTTTATATGTAGATTTATTTGTCACCAAAAGTAGAGTTAGAACTTAAAGATTAATACTGTCTTAGCTATCGACTATTTTTACTGATATTATTTATTTATTTTATTTAATCATGGTTTCATTATTTGGAAGTAGGGTTGTTTCATCACAATTTCTTTGTTGGAGAGTCCCTGGTACATTATTACGATAACATTTTCGTATACTGTAGTATACTGTATATGACTTTGAGATTTACAAAGGCACCATTTTTACATGTACGTTGTACGTCTCTGTATACGTTGGTATCAGTTCACTAAAGAGGGCGTACCGAAAGATGGCTCTCGTTGGAGGTTCCACGTTTCGTATAATGCCGCTTATTAACGTTAAAAAACACAATTAACGCGCATTGTGTTCCGGGTTGCCCGATTTCCCTGCCCAAGAAAGTGAGTAACCGCAACGAAATGACTTCATCTGGTTGAACAGTGCCACTATATTTATACGATTAGCCTCCAGCTTACGCCATTTACCGTTAAGCAACGGCCGCCGGCTCATCAAACGGGTTGATGGGCCCGTATTTACTCACTGTGGAATACACCCAGCATTTCATCGTGATCGAGTACCGGCGGGCAGTCTTATTTTATCACCGAATAATTGTTATACTCGTATTAGGTCAGGAAAGTTGTGCGACCTTAAATTGTAACGCGCTGATTATAAGTTCTGCCTGTTGTTGAGCCATCTGTCGGCAGTATTCAAAATATATAGGGGAAGAAATTAGCGAGTTCGGCGGCAGCTGGCCTGTTGCCTTGTTTGCGCAATAAAGTAAATTAAAAAATCGAAGGAAATACACAAATATATAAACGATTGCAGGCATGTCCCTCAACAATCGAAAATATACATATATATT
>JAUJYS010001014.1:0-19148 GCA_033995665.1 Melogona broelemanni | reverse complement strand
TGTGGTGCACTAGGCGCTACGGTGACTTTAAAAAAAAAAAAAAAATACGCACCTAGTGTGAAAATGTTGCGCCCAGATCGTTAAATGGTATTTCGTGTTAATATGTTGCTGCCCATGGTTGCAAGGCAAACCTGCATTGCGTTTCTGCCATGCCGGTTGTTGATATTTTGTTTACGGGGGCAGCATTACAGTGCGACAACGCGGCATTTTTATATACGACTTGAACATAAATCTTCGTCATCGTGTGTTTCCCCGGAAATATTTAAGAATGCAAAAACATCCGAGCTTATCCGCGGAAGAAAAATGCGGGCGTAATTTAAATAAAAGTCAACGAAATGTGACTACTGCTTTTCTACGGCAACAAGAACGAAAAAGAGCCTAAAAATATTCAAATTCATCAATCGCGACTAAGAACCGTATACATATTGATCAAACGTGTCGAGCTTAGTAACGTGATCAACAATTCAAACTACGTGATTGGTTGATTGGATATTTTAAAATCACATACCAATAAATTACCGAAACGCGAAATACTCATCATACGTGGGAACATGTCGACCACACAAGGCTTCTCATTTAGTTTCTCTTTCCCAGTGTTAGGTAGAGAACGGAACGGAAAAGTTCCATTTCTAGAACCTGGTTCCTCTTCTGAGGAACTTTGGAACGCCTAGGTTCCTTTTCATTTTCGAGGAACTGGAACGGGAACTGGTTCTTTTTCTAATGACCTGGAACGGAGGTTCCTTTTCTGTGTACAGGGCTCTTTTTGTCATAGCCTTTAATTTTCTAAGAGTACAATTTTCCAGTGTGTCGAAAGCAAAGCAATTTTGCAATTTTTCAGAATTTATTTCGAACAAATTTTGTCAGCGGAACAATTGTCTTTGTCTAAATCTTGAAATCTACATTTTTCCTGTAGGTTAGTTCCCGCAAATGTTTTTCAAATATTTTTTAATCGAAGGAACGAATAAGGAACGGAAAAGTTTCAGGTTTCTTTTTTACAGGAACTTAGGACCCAGGTTCCTTCTAATTTTTGAGAAACTGTGAAGGGAACTGGTTCTTTTTTTTAAAAGGAACGACCCCAACACTGCTCTTGGCATTCAAAAAATCAGCCGCAACCCACTTGTGGCGCTGCGATCGGTCTCGCTTATTGGCTACGAACGACGAATCGTTTCCATCCTGCGCTTTCTGCAACCTTACAAGTGAGCAACGTAGTTCGTCGCCCAACGTACTGGCCCCAATCCATATCCATCTATTTCCGCTTCGTTTTGCATTCCTATAAATATTTAACAATCTTCGCCGCCATAAATTTTTAAACGGTGAATACCTTTTTACATAACGACACGAAATTTATTGATATGTCTGCTGCCAGAATAGCAGAGCAGCGCGGTGTATACATCGTTTTGATCAAAAACGTCGCAGACGGAACTTCCACAAGCGTGGGTGGGCGAGGGGGGGGGGCGGGTATGCTATCAAATGCGCAATGCTGGCAAGAGTCACTGCCCATTTTTGTTCCCTTTTTTTATCGGCGATCGCATGATCTGGCTTATGTTGGGGAGTAGCGTGTTTGGGAAAATCAGATAGCCTTGCCAACATTGTTTGTAGCCTAAGTAAAAAAAATCCATTATGATAATTAATGCTATCCGATAATTTCAATATTCAAAATGATAATATATTTAAATATTTTTTGTGACAATATCAATCAATTCGCAATAAACGTGAAAATATTTTGAAGACAATTAAACTGCCCATTACAGTTTTGTGTTTCGAATAATAAACACGGCTACGAATGTCTGGGAAGGAGTCCAGAGCTTAGGGGTGGATCCTGCAGCCTGGCTATTCCAGCTGCCATTCCCCTCACATATCTCCATAGAGACATGAGGGTGCAAAAATCCTGTAGTGCACTAGGCACTACGGTGATTTAAAAAATAAAATAAAATATGATGTTGTCTAAATTATTTAACAACTTTTAAAATAAAAATAACATAATATAATTTTTTATGTTATGATTCACGACGATTTAGCAATAATGTTTTGGTTTTGTATTCTGTTATAAGCTCTGCTTTTTATGCAACTAGACGAATATATTCTGATATTTTATATTGTAAAGGGACCTACGCGCATTCATTTATGCTGTATGTATTTCTTTCTAGAAAACAATAAAAAATAAATAAACAATTTAAATTGGATAGTAAAACCTAGCAGAAAAGTTGAGTTTGTGAAGGGCTAGATTACTGTATACTTTTCATACCAGTAAAAAACATCAGAAAACTTGACTGGTATAGTGACACGGGATTTAAAAGCTGTACTTTTGGAGGACTTTTCGAGAGCTTTCGACGATTGGTACACACGTTGTCAGATATTAGTAATGTGCGACAAAGACTATTTTGAAGATATTTTATTTTAATCTTGATTGCAAGCCGTTTCCATGTGAGGCTACTACTACTGCACATTTTTAACTACGTCATTAATCGAACTTTATTGCCACACCTTGTATGCATGCACTCACCTACTTTTATGTTTTGAATAATATTTTCTCGCCTTGGGGTTCAACCGTAGTTATGAAGTAGGTGTTGGTTCGATTTATTAATTATTGTCCATGTTGCTCTATTTTTATAGCGTTAAATTTGAAATTATGGTGGAGGACCTAAAAGTTCTTGGAAAAATCCAGCTGTCTGTACAGTTCAGCATGGACGCGCCGTTCCCACACATCAGTAAAGCGAACGTCACATTTCTGGAAGAGTAAGTTCTAACAACGAGAAAATTGAATAAGAAATAAAACGGGCTGCTAAGTAATTATGCATGCAATTGTTTTTGAAGTTCTTTAACTGAACATTTTCAATTTTTTTTCGTTTCATAACAGACCAGAAGTGAAATTTAACGTAAAATTGCTCAAACCTATGATGATGATCGACAAGTTGGGATTTCTGATCGAGTTTTTCCACTCATTGGTCATGAAAACGTTGACCAGCTCCATGGTTGACCCCTACAAGGTTGAACTCATCTTGGCGCCACCCGACGCATTTTCACCTTCGCCCACTTCCGGAAATGCCCAAGGTAACATATGTACATGTATTTTTGATAACAATGTGACTAAATTGCTATCCCACAATTTCTGAGAAAAAATGTCAATTTCTCGTTTTGAAATTCCCGGGTCAAGAAATTATTTCAGATGTAGAATATGAGCATAATCAGTGTCGGGTTCGTTCCTTTTGAAAAGGAACGGGTTCCTGTCCCCGTTTCCGTCACCATAAGGAGATAAACAACCTTCAATTATTTTTTAAATAACTATCTACAGTTCCCTCGATGGAAAAAGGTACCAGTTCCCGTTCCAGTTCCAGTTGTAGAAACGTATCTAAAGGGTATATGACAGTATATGTCTATACATTTTCAAAAATTATACTAATAGAAAATTTAAGGTTATGGCATTCCCGTTTCGGTTCCTCAAAGATTAAAAAGGAACTTTGGCGTTCCTAAGTTCCTTATAAAAGGAACCAATTCCTAGGAACGGAACCTTTCTGTTCCGTTCCCGCCCAACATTGAGCACAATAAACTAGTAGCAAGTTTGCCAGTAGCATCGGGCGTAAAATTCTACTAACACTAAAATAATTATCCTAGCAAGACAGTGTGTTAACGTTACGCGATTGTTTTCTTGTAGCTCACGGCGTTCTGACAGTTTCCTTTGGGTGGATTCCTAATCCCAAGCAACAAACAAGCGGTAAGATGTTTAACTCAGTCAGGATTGCCTTATTGGTGGGAATGTGGCTCATTTGAATCGCTGAATTGAGACTGAAATTTCAACTGACAAAACTCGAATATTCTTGTTATTCATCTGATATTTGCAGAGGAGCGATGGTGTCGCCTGAGGGTCGGAAGTCAGAAGTACGAGACGGGTCGTTTCAGCGCCTCTGCCAACTGGAACGAGCGACATTCGTTCCTAGTGGAACAACTCGAAAACGAGAAGGTGCGAATGATTTATTGATTTATTATTGAACGTTTCACCATGGTTCATTTTTTTTACGTTTGGTTAATTTGGTGAAAATTTGGTAGCTTTCCATCAAGGTGAAAGGGAAGAGCTTTTTTGGCACCTCCTGTAATCTGGCCGAATTCGTAACGCCCCTGGAAGAATTTATTGAAGATGGCAACGATCTGAGGTGAGTAAAAATGTTTTAAGAAATCTGTTGTGAAAATTTGAAAGTTTTGTCTTTATATTCTGGCGTTTCTAAAAACCGAAACTTTCGTCGATTAATAGTGATGAATAAAATTAAGTAGTCATACAGGATTTAGTAATGTAGTCAGGTTGTAACGTGACATCCTGGATTATTATTCGATGGTTTCGATGGATACCCTTCGAGTTGCTTAGGCAATATGTGAAGGGCACATTTTTACAAGTACCCCCGGATCGAGTAAATAAGAACCCGGGACCACCCGCTGAACTGTCTGTTGCCATACCCACTGAACTAGACGGATAGTTTTTATTTCATTCGACTTCGACAAGATATATTTTTAGTCGTCAAAGCTTTGAAAATCAATGTTTTTTTATTAAATTCCTTACTGTATCACATTTTTTTAAGATTTTCAAATTATCTGCCTTTTAAAAATTATTTTATCTTTCTACAGTAGTACATATACTGTACATTTTAGCATCGTGGGGGTGTTTCTAATAAGTAATTTAACTTTATCATTCCTTTGCGGTTGTAGGCGAGACGTTATTCTGGAAAACAAGAAAGGGGTCGGCATCAATCTAGCGTTGAAGTACAGTCGACTACCGCCAGCTCTTGCGGAGGTTTCGTCGTCGATAGACGCGCCCGACGGGCGTCGCTACACTTCGGTCGATAGTTCCAGAGAGGGTGAGTACAGAGTGTATAGTGGGAACTTTGAAGCACCATTCACCATTGAGTTCAATATTCGGCTAAAACGCTGGGAACTCAAATTCAGCGTTGGCTGCGCGTTACATGAACTATGTTGCTCGATTTGGAGAACATTTGATTTTTATGGTGTTTAGGCGCAATGTCTCGAATGAGTTTCAACCATATTGATTTTATGGTTTTGTTTTTCAAGATTAAAGGAAAGGAAATTCGAATAAATAAATTAAATAATGTATTTTTCCTGGATCCCTGTTTGGGCGTGGCAGTTCCCCTTTGTGTACGATGGTACACAAAAGAACCCCCGATTAAGTTACCCTAATTACGAATTATTAAAAGTATTAACTGTTATTAACTGTGTATTCACTCTGTGTATCTCATTATAACTAAAATTGAGATGATTTGACTAAAATTGATCAGAGGAGACAGGAATCGGCAACTTCTTGGATAATAAATTTAATATATCATCGTCGAACTTATATACGAGTTACGTACATGTCTGGTGGATATTGTTAAGATTACGGAAACATAAAAATTACAAATAGCTTCCTCTGTGGGTCAATGCGAATCTTCTTCTTATTAATGAGTCTCTCTTTTTGTTTGTCCTCTCAGTGTCATCTGGAGTTCTATACTTGCTCATTCATGGCGCTGACGGTCTATCATCGTCTGGGTTGCCACATCTTCCCAACCCTTACTGCGTTGTGTTTTGCAATTCAAAAAAGGTATGGAACAAAAAAAAAATAATGTATTGTGGGATTGAAATTAAATGCATTTTTTGCCGTTAGTGTGAAGCGGTACGGAAAATCAATTTTTCGTTATAAGCTGTAGTCTAAATTAACAATCTCATCGACCGTACGTTAAATAAAACGCGCACGATGGTTTTTTTCTTCTTTCAGATAAAGACCACCCATTACGTGGGCGAAAACTCCAACCCTAGGTGGGAGTCTAGCATCGAGTTTCTGGTGATGGACTACCTGCAGACCAGCATATCTATAGCCGTGTGCAGCTGGGACATGACCAAAATGGCGGAGGCCGGGTTTCTGGGCTTGGCAACATTGAATCTGAAACAGGTATAACTTGTCTCATTTATTACATGTATATTTTTTTTCTATTTGTGTTCTGTATTTAAAACATACTCGTAGCTCGATTAGTTGAGGTTTGGCTACTGGTACGATGATATCGGGCTCGATTCCTGGCAATGGCTTTCGCCTGGAAGCGAATTAGTCATTCAATCAATGGTTATTCAGTCCTGGGACTGGTTTAACAGCAATGGGATATGTCTCTCCATTCTCTCCTATTTTCTGCCTTTTCTTTCACTTCATAGTAGTATTTAGAGTTTGTGTCTTTGCATAACTGGGATACAAAGTCATTTCTTGGTCTACCTGCTCTTCTCTTGCCTTGAATTTTGATCATTGTCAAATTAAATATTGTCTTGATTTTATCTCTTGGCCATTCATTAGCACTGTTCATATGAGTTACTTAATTGCTGTTGCTGTATCTGCCTTATTTTTTTGTTCGGCAATCAGAATTCGTCGAGCCAGTTGAGTCTGCCAATCAGGCGCCAATCGCTGCCCCTGGATTTGAACGCCGACGGAACAGCCAATCAGCGTCACACTGGCACCATCACTGTCACGTGCACCTTCCGACCAGTCACTAGTGTCGGTCAGCCAGGTCAGTGATTCCTTTTGCAATCTACGTCGTTCTTGTGTATGTGAATCGTTAATCTGTTATGCGTGCTTGGGATTTGTTTAGCTCGGGCGTTTAGTGATCAGTCACCTCTATTTTATAAAAATCGTCAAATGTTCGAAGTTAAATTTCTAAAAATCCATTAGCTGTAGATGCCATAGGATACAATTATAGGATTTGTATAATTAGCGTGTGTGATTTGTTAGTATAATTAGCGTGTGTGATTTGTTGATGCTATTTACGAATATTGCCATTAATTACTGTGGCGATACATTTGCTTTTGATTACTGATACCCTTCAAAATTCAGATTTATACGTGAACTCGTTTGTCTTTGTGGTTTGTCAAATTGATGTGCAATAATGTGTTTAAATGTGTAGCAATGTGGGTATGCGGCATAGTAGTTACGTGAATAGTTCTCGTAGGATAAACACGCTTGTTTCGATAATTAAATAATTGTTTTGGTGCATTCTTTGTGCGTTTTTACGGGCTTTTGAAAGAGCAATTAACTTCGTGTGCTGATGTGTCTCGTTAACAGAATCTTGCTGTAAACGTCAATACCGTTATGACGATAAGCTGAATTATTTTGTGAATGATCAAATTGTACACGGTCATGTAACTTTTTCTTTACCTGTCCTGACTGATTTTCTAAATTGTGTAGTGGCACTTGACGGTGGACAAGAAGTTTATCCAGATTAATAAGCAAATGTGGAAAGTGCCGAAGAAGTAGGTCAATTGATCTGCTTTCGAAGGAAACATTTGCAACGGCAGTCGGGACTAATCTGAAAATAAAATGCTATTTCGAGCATCCATTGAGAACTGCCATTAATTGTCGACTGAAATCGGACGTCCAACAAAAAAGAATGCTGAACCATGGGATTGGAAATACATTGTCTTCCAAAGAATGTCTACAAAAAATATTATTACCCCCGTTTAATCAAAAATTGTTTGTCTTTACAAACGAAATGTTATCACTGCTATACCACTGTTAAAATGTAATAGCAATTCTGATTCAATTTTTAAATTATGGTTCACAAATGGAGAATAAGAATGTTGTTCACATCATCGATTTTATTAATTTATAAAATAAGCACAGTTTCAAGTTAAAAACATTCATTATATTTTATTCATTTTAAACATTCATTATATTTTATTCATTTTAAACATTCATTATATTTTATTCATTTTAAACATTCATTATATATCATCTATATTTTACGTAATGATAACGGGTAAATTATATTTTCCCATTATATTTACTAAATTTGTTTTTGATTGAATAAACAAACTTGTATCCTTAACCATTGAGGAACGTAAATGGCAACACTTCTAGTATGCACTTCTAGTAGCACACGGCTAGTAGCAATGGTTAAGTATACAAGTTTGTTTATTCAGTTTTAATCACACGGCTCCTAATTTTCTCTCGTTTATTGTTTTTGATTGGGTGCGGTAATAACAATTATGTTAATTTAGTATAAATACAATTTTAAAATTTGCTATTTTTATAACCCTAGTGTCTTTGCTATCTGACTTCGAATTTATGTAACCTTTTGCATTTATTGGTGTACATTGCGGTGTTGTTTTTTTTGGTTTTTTCTTTTTTCTTTTGCCAAATGCAAACGTGTTCACGTATGATCTATTTCTCCTATTTTTATTACCCATGCTATTAAAATACCTCAATTCTAGTCTAAGTTATCCTTGTGCTCCCTTCCAAATTTGCTTTCCTGAAATAAAATTAGAAAGCTCCTTCTGTTAGCGTTTCAATAATAGTTACGAGTTTCTCTAAATGTTCTTGGAAACTTGGAAATATTAAATACATGTACATGGTGGTCTTCAAAACACATCTGAGGCTTCTGAACTTGTCGATTCTTTAAAATATATGTGAAACTGTAGCTTTTGGTTTGGTTACAGTGCCAATTCTAATTCAGAATAAACAATCTAAGTTTTAATTCTGATTAAGACTTGACCAGGTCTCTAATCGACATTAGTTCTAATTCTGATTAAGGAATATTAACTATCGAACTATCAATATCAACTATCGAAACGCCATTTAGAACATGTTCTATTGTTGCTCATTTATTCTTTCGCGTATTAGGTAGTATCTTACACGACGACAGTATGACGTCATTGCAAGACGAAGAAGACACCGTCAGTATCAGTTCTTCGAAGACAAGAGGCATTAATCCTCTAGTGATCTCTGCAGTAATTATTATTATTTTTTTTCTCCGTGCGTCTTATGTGATTGGCAAGCTGAATCAAAACTACAGCGCATTCATATTTTTATTTTCCAACAGAAAAATTTCCTGTCCAATAGCGGCGACTTGACCAGGTCTCTCATCGACATTCCAGCTACTTTAGCAGCCGGTCAGTCATCCACCTTGTATATTGTTAAATGATTAAATAAGTTTTGTTAATCAACATTTATTTTAACGCCATGTATTTTTTTTCACCAGGTCACGGGCTAATGGAAATGACTATCGTACGTGCTAAGAATCTCCAGGCAAAGGATCTAAACGGTTCGCAAGATACTTTTTTTTTTTGTGTCCCTCAATCTGATACGCGCCAAATTTACCTTATCGGATATTTCCAGGTCTATAAATAATTTTCGATTGGGTTACGCTCGATTTTTAATTTATTCAGGTTTCAGTGATCCATTCTGCGAAATCCGAATCAACCAAGAAACTCAAGGGAAGACGGCAATTAAGAAGCGTACATTAAACCCGGTGTGGGACGAGAAAGTAACCATCCGGTCGCCTAGAGAGGGTGATACCCTTTCCATTGTAAGTTTTCCCTCCAATAATCTATTGTAAATTTAAAATACATTTTTGTGGTGTGTACAAAGTCTTCGTCTATTTAATCCAATTCGTGTAGCATATTCACTGTTCATATCAAAGTTTTAAAAAAATGTTTCTCTCCTGTTATGAATGCAAGTAGGATCAACATTTACGTTTTGATATTTTCATTTCAGTTTGTTTGGGATCACGACACATTTGGTAAAGATTTTTTGGGCACCATTACGCTGACCTTGGATGACATACATAAGCAAGCTGCTAAGGTAAAAAAAAATTAAATATAATCCCATTAAAAAAACATGGTACGGTATGTATTACATATTAGTCAAATTATTTATTTATGACAGGATTGCAGCGAATGGTTCACGTTGGACAACACCAAAACAGGTGAAATCGAATTGAAGCTGAGAATTGTATCGGAAGGATTAGAGGTAATTTTTTTATTGCTGCTCATGAACGTTAGCCCAGTAGATGGCGCTTTTTCGTGTCATCTAAAGTACCAATTTACACTGAAAACATTAGAGCAAACACTCCAGCTGCCAATTGAGACTGTTAAAGTTAGAGGCAGAGTGGTGTAGCTCCAGTTTCGTGCATACATCTGTAAATGCAATCTACACGTGACAAACTAAGTAAAGAAAATGAAATCGGAACGTAAGTGTAGTGTACAACAATAGGTGTCCATGGAGAAATTCGAAAAAAAATTATTTGTTCTAGAAAAATGGAGATATTCAAAAAAATTATTTGTTCGAGAAAAATGGAGATACACCACTCAGGCTTTAACCGCTTCAATTATAATACCCGGTCAAAATATATCAGAGTATCTTCTGTATTTCACTATCCCAATAGAAAATCCCAATATCTGCAATTAAAATCTCGATTACGGTGTGATCAATTTTCTTCCAGGGCAGCGACAGCGCCTCCAACGCCTCAATCGACCGGTCAGCATCTTCCTCCCGCACGCCTACCTTCGAGACGTTCCGCACCTTCGGCAAATACAACGGCAACCACTGCTCGTCAGGCTCGAGCGGCGACCTGGCCTCCAGCCCCGGTCCGCGTCTCGGGCCGCCCGACGGCGGCAATCCGGTGCCCGACCTGCCGCCCAAGATCCGCAACCAGCCGCAGGGCAGTCCGTGCCTGTCCGGCTACAAGACCCTGCCGCCCGGCTCCAAGCTGCACAATCCCGACTCGCCACAGCTGAGCACCAAGTCGGACGTGTCCCATTCGAGTTCCATGATGACCTTTACCAGTCTGTCCAGTGGCCGGATTCCGGCCAATTCGTCTTTCTCGTCGCTGACTGACAAGTCGAACCCTCAGGTGCATACAATAATTCCGTTTATTTATCCATTTTTTTTGTTTTATTAGGGGCAAGGATTAATTCGTCACTTCACTGTGGCAACGACAAAATGGTGAACGACAAAATGGCGCACGAGATAATGGCGCAGGGATAAATGTAGCAAGGGTTTTTTGAAATCTTAACACGAAATGTGTGATTTTTGTGTTTGCGATTTTGTAAATAAATGCATAACGGTTTCCGGGCACATTAAAAAAAACTAGATCCGCGAAAACCGCATTCCAAAGTGTTTCCATTCCTTTCCAACACTGAGCCCAAGAAACGGTGGTTCCGATGCTGAATTAAGGAAATGTATTGTGTTGATGATCCCAGCCAATCCATCTCGAACGCGGCGAATCCCGGCGCGGCAATTACAGAAAACTGATATTAAAAATTGGGCAATTTTTTACCGATTTTAGAACTTTTAAAATCCCCTTGCGACATTTATCCCTGCGCCATTATGTCGTGCGCCATGTCGTCGTTGCGCCATTATGACATGGAAGCGCATGTACGTAGTTAGTAGAGCAACTCTAGAAATTACTGCTATTATCTCAGGCACACCGTCTGTGAGTAATTATTAGTCACTGTAGAAGTTAATGTATGTCACGTTAGGTTGCAATTTTGGCGCCTTTTGAATAGGGATGTTTTTTTTTCTTCAAACTTAACACGCACCCTTGAGAGCTGAATTAGAGCATATTGAACATTTGACTTGTTCCGCTACCGTAATTTTAATTTTCTATTAGTAACGACGGCATAATATCCCAATGGATTCTCCCAAGCGGAATATGAAAATGAAAATATTGCGTAATATCCTCTGTTGGTAATGGTGTTACAGGTTTTCATAGCTGATTTTAGATATTGAGCATGGGGAGAATGGACAATGTATTTTTAATATATTTTTTTTAAATCGTAAATTTTTACTGATGCTGACTGGACACTTTTCTGGTTAATATAAGAAATTAACGAGTATCGAATAATGGAGTCGAATAATCGAGAGACTATTGGGCATAGATCCTATTATTATTATTTCATTTTTCTTGTCAATGGGGCTTTCATATTCTTTGATTTATACAATTTGTTGTTTGTTTTTCTATATATTTTTGTTATTTTTTTTTTGTACAGGGTTTAAAGATTTGCACGACCGTCATTTCATAAGTTGAATATGCTTTTAGCCGCCTGGCAAAATGTAGTGTGCATGCTTGTAGTTGATCATAAAGCAACCGGAATTCTCTTGTTTTATGGCAGAATGATATTCTTGATCACTTGCGCCTGTTCTTTAACTTTAACTAACATCATCATCAAAGTTCTGTATTTTTATATATATATTTGATAAGTAACTGGCCTAAAATACAGAATATTCGCGAGAAAATAAATCTGACCTAAAAAATACAAGCGTTTTTTCAGTATGGATTAAATTTTAGCTAATAGGGGACATCTTAAAGGTCGTAATGGATTTAATTATGTTGGTAAAGCTGAGGGAAATTTGAGAAATTCATTGTCTGCATCGCAG
This sequence comes from Melogona broelemanni, assembly GCA_033995665.1. Classification (NCBI taxonomy): domain Eukaryota; kingdom Metazoa; phylum Arthropoda; class Diplopoda; order Chordeumatida; family Chordeumatidae; genus Melogona; species Melogona broelemanni. The sequence continues at coordinate 6,973 of JAUJYS010001014.1, read as the reverse complement.
CACAGTCTCGACGTTAGTGCCGGTCATTTTGCAAATGCAATTTTTTAACCACTTGTAAATTAATATTTCAATGAAATATTAATTACAAATAATAATCAACTTGTATATTTTTTGCCGAAGATTGGTAATCGATATTTTCCTTCTTTTCGAAAGAGTGATGATTGAAATATGGATTACACTCTGGGGTTGTGGTTTATAAACCAATTGAGGAACTTCCTTATTGAGTCGATTTGATTTCGGCAGCCATCTTGAATGCCAATTTCGAAATTGAGTAATTTTGAAATTCATCGAAAATTTTGAAATCGACCGAAATTGACTAATTTCGGCGGCCATCTTGATTGCGCTTCATCGATTAATTTTTTCACTGATAGATTGGCAAATATTTTTTCGCCAACTGCAATATATTTTTTGAACCGAAACGACATACCAACATGCCCACCATTCCGCTCCGCTGACCCACCCTTGCGAATCGTCTTTTGATGTTGCAGGCCCGCTCGGACAGTGTCCGAACTAGCAGCAGCAGCGGGGCGCAGCCAAAATCCAAACTGCCCACCAAGGTGCCCACCCCGGTGCCCCCCGTGCGCGGGGTCTCGCTGCCGCTTAGTAGTAGCCCTTCCGAATCATCGACCGCCACCACCACCACCCTTCCGGCCGACCGTAACGGCGACACCGCCTCCTCCTCGTCCACCAACACTACCACCACCGCCTCTAACTCCCATCACTCTAACAAAACCTCACCCGCCACCAGTCCGATAACCAGAGGATCCTCTGCTTACGCCAGCCTGCACCAAATGAAGCGGAAGGTACGCACTCGATCCCCTTTTACCGATAGTTTATGCTGTTTTTTGCATGCATGTCCTAGAAATGTGTTTTACGTTGTAGACCGTTTTTTTTTTAGATCAACACTAACACGGATATAGTTTGTAGATGAATTTTATCTGTGGTTCCATGTACTGAATGTGTTACATGTACTAGCGCAACAGATACTAAATTACTTGTGATTAATATCCGTGTCCGGGAACACGTTCTAATTTTGTCGTTTCTCCATATCTGGATGTGCCGATAAGTTTTTTTAATCGGTTCATTTATTTATGTAATTGATTAAAATATAGTTGCGCGAATCCTAGACTGGATGATTAATTTTCCATCAGCTACCTACGAATCTTCATGGGTTTCATGAATTTACGATTTATTGTACGCAACCAATTTTACTATTTCAAGAACGGTCGAATTGATGCATGTAAATTTGGTGTACCAAAGTGTAGAATATTTTCCCCCTCAACGTATTTATTTATTGCAATGTTACCAGATGCGAAAAACGTTCTCGCACCCGTTGCGGCGGTTCCGGTCGGAGGCGAGCGTGCACGAGGACAAGTCCAAAAACTTCCGGGACCGCGTCACGGTGGAGTCACGCGACGATGTCCACGTCAGCTGCACCAATATAGACAGGTATATTATCGCTGCTATGCTTACAACAAGATTTTAAGAAAATTCATTAAACGCAACCTTTTTTAGCATCTATACTTGTTCAGGTAGAAGTGATTTGTCATAGAATAATGTGAAGTGTCGTATATTTAATAATCGTTCCATACTTTATTTTAAATAATAAACATGAAAAAAAAAATTGGAAATTGATTTATAAATGCATTTCAGAATTCATGACGATTTGGATAATTCGCCAAGTCGCAGCGAATCTTCTAAAAGTCAAGGTAAATATTTGTGTAACTGATATTCAAAAATTCTAATATCCTGGATGTACGAGTTTGTACAATGCACGGAATATAATTTACAAAAAATGATTGTTCAATGAACGTTTTTTTTATAACCGAATAGATCTGACGGCGCTGAGCATATTTGCCAAAAAGACGCTCTACTACAATGTCCAGGGAACGGTGGTACAGGCGACAGGTTTGGACTTGCCTCGGACATCCCAAATTTCCTGTCGAGTTCGACTTCAGCCAAGGTAGAAGATCCGGTTAAAAACTACTAGCTATCGTTTTTTTTCCGTTTCGCCAAACTCTTTAAAATATAGTGCATCCGCTGTAGCCGAAAGGTAGCGTGCTCGCTCGCCAATCAGCGAATCTGGGTTCGATTCCCGGCAGAGGCTCTCGTTTATTCGACGAGCCACGGTACTGGTGTCACCCCTGAGCTTCCATTAGGGAGTCCAGAGCTTAGGGGTGGATCCTGCAGCCTGGTTTTACCAGTTGCCATTCCCCTTCCCTTCCCTGTCCCTCACATATCTCCATAGAGACACAGTAGGGTGCAGTAATCCTGTAGTGATTAGCACTACGGTGATTTAAAAAATAAATAATTGTATATCTGCTCCAACAATATTTTTAGTTCTCCCAAAGATCACTCATCGAAGACCTTACCTAAAACACTGGCCAAAACCAAGACAATGCAGGCTTCGCCTAATCCAGCGTTCAATTTGGATTTCCAGGTACGTTTTAAGATTCCTTGTTCCGCTATTATTTCCTTTTTAAGATTACACTTATGATTTTTCATTGAAAATACCATTTTTTTTTAAGTACGAGTATTCTAAAATGCCAATTTATTTAAAATAGGAAATCATTTCACATTAACTACTGATAAGCAACTTCTGATGTTAACCGCGGTAAACCAATTTATTTAGGCCGACATATCCGGTGGAATACCGGCTTCCAATATGCTTGCGTTCGAAATTCGGACGTCACGCAAAGATGTCGTCGCCGCGAAGTCCATAAGTTTGCAGGAGTTATTTGAAGGTACGTTCATTTTTTCTAAAACTCTGAAATAAATATAAGGTGTCTCATCTGCAATCGAAGCGAAATCCTTACCTTAAGGTAATAACAAAATTTAACACTAAATAACAAAATTTCACCCAAACAATATCATTGCGTGATTGATTCAGACTGAAATTCCATGTATCGAGTGGATGACAAAGACAATTTGTTAGTTGTAAGATTGTCAGTGGGCAAATAAATAGTCTATGGCATTTACGGGTTGGATGAGGTCCACAGCTCAATCTGGCTCTGTCTTTCGATGTTCCATGTAGACGTGTTAGAGGAAGGAGACGAGATGCGGACGTGTCTGAGCATGAATTCGGGCGCCACGCTCGAAGTTCGCCTGTCCCACGGCAAAGAGAGCGAATCCAACGGTGCATCGCAGCACAAAGTGTCCCGGCTGTTGAGGAGTTGGTCCGTGCATCGTATCGGCAAAATTTGAGTTAGGCCCCTTTCTCCTCAGTGGCAGCAGCGTTGGGCACAAAGTAACAAGCGTCGGAAGAACGGAAAGTATTCATGAGGAAAAAAACCGATGTATTTAATGCTTTTTTTTATAGACATATCTATTTCATTACAAGTTTTTCATCCGATGATTGGCTTAACTAATAATTATAACTCTCAAGTATCCTTCGCAGGATCGTCATCGATAGACATTTTTTATAATGATCAGTTTTTGATATTTCTCTCTAGACGCGAGTTTACGCCCTTTTTAGACTTTCATGTGCGTAGCTCTCTTTTTAGGAAAGTGTTGCATAGTCGTGGACCACTAAAGGGTCACTTTAAACGGTTGTGAAGATCAAATGACACGGTTGATTTGGGTCTGCGTGATAAATGAAGAACAGTGTCGCAATTTGGATTATAGATTCATAGTTCTGAAAAATATTGAGTGTCGTTACGGGTCAAAGGGTCCGTCCGTCAACGTAACGAAAAATGGACGGACTTTCTTCGATCACTGACTTTTAAGAGATTGGTGAATGTAACTGTATTTGAAACCGCGATCCATAATTATTTTCGAGTTTTTAAGTTATCCGTAATTCAAAGATAATGTGTTATCATTCGTTCAATTCTAAAACGACATCCATCAAGAAAACCCGTCTATTTTACGATACTTGAATACGACACCAGTTGAGTCTGTTGAGAAATATTACGAGGTCTTTCTACCATATTGCCATATATATTTCACAATACTTTCCACTATAATTTTAGGAACGATCGTTCAAGTCATTCTCCAAATGAAATTATTTATTGCGTGAACGGTTGGGTGAAGAAGAAAAGCCTTAATTATTAAAGGGGATGAATAATTAATATGTCCTGAAAATTACGGAATATTCATTGAGGAGTCAATAGTATGAACAGATTTAGAGAATCTAGGACGTTTGTAGGTTCAAATATACACGTATAAGCCATCTTAATAGCGAGTGATTTTTCACACAAAACCATCCTTATATTTTGTGGCATAATATCGCTTGCGTATTGTTGCTATTGCAACTGTACCTTGTAGGGCAACTTTGAAAATGTTCACCTTGCTTGTCTTTTTCATCTCTCATTACTCAGTGCACACATTTTTTGCGTGATAAATTGATACACTATTTTTATAAATGCTTTATTGGTGGCTGAAGGGAATGGTTAGAGAATCAACGTTTTTTAACTATCCGGGTTCAGGGTACAGTATAATCTTTCATCTTTTGAATTTGATTAATTTTGTTAATTTTTCTTTACAAAAAGCTGGTTCCTATATTGCGGATAAGGTATCGCGCTAAATATTTGGCTTAAAAATATGCTTCCTGTTTTATTTTCTAATTAACCTCTGACTTTGTTGGTGCCTATTCAAAATCATCAAATGTCTCTTGATAAAACTGTGGAAAAAATAGTAGTTTTTAACGGGAGTACTTGGAAGAGCAACGTTTTAATGTCATATTAGTAACACTTTGCTTCCTTCGTATCTCTCCATAACATTAGGTCAGTTTTAATTAATTTCTACGTCATAATATTTGTCAAATTACTACAGTACATAATGAAGGCTAATATCTGGTCTTGTATACTGTACATGTATGAACTGCTAAAGAAAATTTGTTTTATTTTTTATAAGGGGCGTCCATGATTGTTACAAAAAAAAAGGAGAAATCCTAAATTTAATGTCTGTTTTTTTCTCCCCAGACAGTAGGCTAATCAGCAGCCATTTTCCACAAAACATATTTATATATTTTATTTATTGCAAAGGACTCGGATTTGGTTCAGCTAGATGGGTCTAGTATATTTTTTAACTATTGTCTCTCTAACATTGATGTACATATTTGAAATTTCGCTATCTAATAATTTCGAGCGTGGTTATGCGTTTTAATAAGAGTGCCAAGAGCAGTGAAATTATTTAAATAAATAGAACGAATATACCAGTTCGTATAGGATATCGGTAAAATTGGTTTATCTACGAATCTCTTAAGAATAATCGCCAGTCCATTATTTATTAACCTCGCGTTTAAACTGTTCTTTCACTTTTTAGCATTAAAAATAAGTCAATCGAAATTTGATATTCAGCCAAAACAAAAATTTCTGATGCACAAAGCAAATGCTTAAAAAAGGCACAAGATCTACAGGGTTCACGGTACATATTTATAATATTCCACAATATAATTCATGTGTATCCTGTACCTGTCGGATCAAGCCTTAGTCTAGCATTTTCACGTTTATCAACATGCAGTCATGTACCGATACATAAGAACGCTATAAAATAAAGACTCAATTTGACTAATAAATTTCTAATTTGCATGATTATGTGCTAGGCAATCACGAAAGGTCAACATTTTTTGTATAATATCGTAGTTATCAGTAACGAGAGAGCCGTTACATTAAATTATTTGATAATATAACTTATTCATATGGTTCATGCTTAAATCGCTGTACCAGTATAATTGTATCTATCAAAATAAGAGGGTTTGTGTTGAAGAAATCATTCAAACTAACAATGTCACGCGCACCACAATAAAGACCATTTTTTACACATTTAATTGTTTTACTTTCGTCTCATATGTCATTACTGTACATTTTATAACCACTTGAATGCATCTGGTCGACTACGGCTGGGGGCTACGTTTCCAAATTTAACGTTCCGTCGTACTTTGTTCCCCGCATCTTCTTCTAATCCCTCTTCTTGTAATCTTCGAGATGGGCCAAGACCCAGATTGGAATCACCAAGACACCCACAGTCATGGTCAGACCTATCGCCAATTTCTCCTGTTGAAAGCAAAGAAAAAACGATCGAATGGTTCATTAGTCATGTTCTGGAGTTAGCCCTCGTAATACCAATATTTTTTAGAATAATAACGATTTGGTACCATGCCCATTTTGTTTGTGTTTCTGCTTGTTTTATTACAATTTAAAATTTTAATTTCAACAATTTCAAGGGGCCCCTTGGCCTATGGCGGGGGCAGGAAGCATGACACCAAGTTTAACAGATTGAAAGCATGGTCGATTGACTAGATTATTTGGCGCTATTTGCTCGATACGGCACGAACATAAAACAAATACGTTAAAGATAACTTAAGCAGCTAGGAGCTCAGTGCGCATAATTGTTAGTTTGCTCTGCTGACCTTCCTTTAACCTTAGGGTTTTGTCTAAACTGCTGAAAGGGGGTTGTCAATGTTTCAAAGATCTTCCCCTGAGGATAATTTGCTCAAATACTTTGGTAGGCATCCTTAACTTTAGCTGAGATGCCATTCATAACGTGGTCATCTAGACTGGTTCATTACAAGGTGCATTGTTCATTATTGTTGTGTACAGGTTAAAGAACGTCAGTGATCACGATATCAATTTGCAGCAGAAACTTCTAATAATTTCTTTCGCGCGCCTTCCTTCGGAATGTACGGAAAACCGTGTATGGGATCCCTACTTTAACGAGGTCAGTTACATAAAATATCGCCATCTAGGTGTGAAACGTAGTCTAGGCTAGGCACAATTTCCAGATCGCCCCTTCGCAGTTAGCATCCAAAATGATAGTCACACGCATCAGCTGAAGTGTGGGTATCAACAAATTTGAACTGGAACGCAGAGATTGAGAGACAACGGTCCTTTTGGCCCACAAAAACGACAGAATCGCCAATAATATACAAAAAATTGATCAAATAACCTTAGTTTCAAACTTTGGACTTTTTTCAAAAACCTGCTTATCTCCACCTTTGCCAAACACACCCCCTCAAGGTTAAGTAAATCTCCCT
>JAUJYS010001013.1:0-19149 GCA_033995665.1 Melogona broelemanni | reverse complement strand
GTCAGTGTCTCCATAGGCTGAGCTGTCTGCCTTTCTTCCATCATCATAGGATGCCGAATGTTTCTTGTTGGCTGCATCGTAAGAAGAATCCTTGTAGCGTTTTCCATCAGCGTATCTGTCACCACTTTGCCTATTGCCAGCATCATAGGCAGCTGTATCATAGCGATCTCCTCGGTCATAGTCAGCAGAACTCTTTTGGGCGCTAGCATCATAGGCATCACTATGTTTTTTATCCGCATCACTGTGTGCAGCACCATAAGCTTTGTCATCATAGCTCTTATCCCTGTTGGCATATCTGTTTGCTGCAGCATGGTCATAGCCACTGTCCTTCTTGCCACTGTCATAGCCAGCATTTCCATATCTGTCACCTGCCCTGTAGTCATTATTGGCATACTTGTCTCCATACCTGCTGTCTTTATTCCTGTAGCGATTATCTCTGTCATAGTTGGCACTATCAGATTTGCTTCCCTGGTCATAGTTTACTGCGCTCAATCTCTTTCCATAGTCTGCACTGCTGCCAGATTTGTCGTAGCTGGGCTTCTGATATCCGGCATTGAAGGCTCGACCTTTGGGACCACCACCACCACCACCATAGCCACCAGCACCTCTTCGGGAACCATATACATTATCATAGCCCAGGGAACCATCATCATCCCCATAATCACTTGATCCATAATTACTTGAGCCACCTGAACCATAATTACTCGAACCACCTGAGCCATAATCATTTGAATCACTCGAGCCATAACCACTTCCATATCCAGATCCCTGTCTGTCTCTAGCACCATAGCCTCTATTGCTGCTGGAGCCATATCCCTGGTTGTAACCATCTCCATATCCCTTCTTGTCATTGTAACCATCACTGTAGCTATCTCCTGATTTCGATCCTGATGAACTGCTACTACTGTAGCTTGAGCCACTGGATTGCTCGGATCCAGCTCCTTGTGCTGACTTTGATCCCTTGCCATACTGTGAATAGGGGCTGCTATCTGATTTGCTGAAGGAGTAGCCTTCAGGTTGGTATCCATATGCTGAACTCCTTGCTGTACTTGTGGCATATCTCTGGTCATAATTGTCATTATCATTACCTCCATATAGGGATTTGTCATTACCATTATAATTATTGTTTCCATTGTGTGATCTATCATTTCCATTATCATTGCCTTCATATTGTGATCTATCATTACCAGTATAGTCATTGCCACCATATTGTGATTTATCATTTCCGTTATAACCATTACCGCCATATTGAGATCTATCGTTTCCGTTGTAATCATTGCCTCCATATTGTGATCCATCATTTCCATTATCATTGCCTCCATATTGTGCTCCATCATTTCCATTATCATTGCCTCCATATTGTGATCTATCATTTCCGTTGTAATCATTACCGCCATATTGTGATCTATCATTTCCGTTATAATCGTTGCCACCATAACCATATTGTGTTCTACCATTTTCATTATATTCATTGTCTCCATATTGGGATGAGTCTGAACCCCTGTAGTCTGGATATGATGTCCGTCTATATGACCCTCCATTTGAATAGGATTGACCATCAGAATAATCAGAGTTGCCATTATTATCTGAGCCTGTAAACAAACAGGTTAGAATATTTTATTTGTGGAAAGTCAAATAATGAGGTTCATAATGATATCAAAACATTCCAGAATATTGCAGATTGTGCTACTCACCTCGGTTATTATTCTGGTTACCTCCAGATGAGTCATAGTTTCCTTGCCCTCCGTAGTTCTTCCTAGGCGTATCTCTCCATTGTTCGAAATCCAGGTCAGGGAATACCTTCTTGTCCTTGCAGGAATAGTACTGGTTTCTGAAGGAGGATAAACAATTTACAAAGGCAAGTGATTTTGTCACATCAACGGAACGGACCGGAAAAGTTCCATTCCTAGGAACAGGTTTCTTTTCTAAGGAACTTTGGAACGCCTAGGTTCCTTTTCCGAGGAAGGAATGCTTGTACCGATTGCGCTCCTTTTTGGTTCCTTTTTCGTTCTAAATTGGAACGGTCATTACTTTTTCTGTGTGCGGAACATTTAAATAATTAATATTAAATCTTCTTATCATATAAATATATGTTCGAATGATTAGGTTAAAATTTATTTAAATGATTACAAACATAAAATTTACTAATAAAATTGTTGAAATAAATTAATCTTTTATATTTTTATTCATTCAAAATAAATTGAAGGAATGGTTACGTTTCATTTTCCTTATCAAAAGGAAACTGGGAACATTTTGGTTCTTTTTAATTTTTGAAGGTGGTCGTTTTTCTTCAGAGTAACTGGAACTGGTTCATATTTAAAATAACAAACCCACTTAACGTTCAAACAGCATTAACGTTCAATCTTATAATTGCCATGTACATTTTGTATATCTGTATATACATGTACTGCATTTACACCTTGTCATTACCTTTTTGATGGTTGCTTAAACACATTTTTTGTTGAGTAGCGAATGTTGTCTGACAGATGACAGATGACACATCCCAGAGTTTTCGTTCGAAGTGATTTCAGTTGTCCTAAAGTACCCCAAAATATGCTTAATTATTTATTTGAAATGAAACCAAATATTCTGGAAGATGACCAAGTATTTGTTATTGAATTTATTTAAAATGCAGCTTGCCTTGAGTGAAAGAGGATGGCTGTTTTCCATTTTCATACCAAAATCGATCTCCTTGCTTGACACGCTTAAACTGGTTGGCAATGATGCAAGAGAAGGTTGGGCCAATGAGCGAGTATTTAATTGGCCTTTCAGCAATTCCACCGATGTACAAGTCCACATCTTCCACTCGTCTGAAGCAATTAAAAGATAGCAATTGCATAACAATCACCAATCTCCTTTTCAAATCAAACGAAGTACCAATAGGTAGCTTAGGTTTTCTCACTTGTACAAATATTTGAGTTTCTCGACCACATCTTTGTCGATGGATGGGTAGAGGTCATCGAAGGAATAAGGCACCTTCTGACCACACAAGCGACGGTATTCGCTGTAAGATGGAAGTCCGTGGTCTCGTCCTCTCTGCAGATTCAGCGAAACCAGATCCAAACCGTGCGATTCGTTTCCGGTTCGGAACAAATAATTGGTTACCTGAAAAATAAATAATAAAATAAATCTGACTATTGGAAAGACCCCATGACCACGAAGTGTCAGAGTAATAGTATCTGATGTGGGCCGAATTTAAACTTTATTATCATTTTTAATCTGTAAATTATTTTATAATTAAATAATTTAGCCACAAATCGCGAAATAAATAAAATATCAAGTATAATTTATATAAATATTAATTTAATCTTCGGATTTATTTTATTGTTCTTTGAACAATGTCACTTTACAATTCCGGACACATTATAAAAACAAATGTTCGAAGCGTGAAACGGGAAAAACCAAACTTTTCCAAACGTTGATGATTTAAAATATATATACAATATATATGATATTACTTGTGGCTCGGCGTCTCTCTCTACAAGCCCATGACATTCATCCGTGTATATTTAATGGTAAACTTATAATATATTTACGGACTCAAATGTGTGTGTTACTGGTGTCAACAGTCTTGTGGATGAAAGATTCATCATGACCCTGGATACCTTTATTTTTTCATTTTTCTTACCTCTTCCGTGACGTGAGTATCGACGGACTCATGGAATTGAGTCATGAGACTGAGGACGTACTTGTCCTGGAGGCCAGGTTCAAGGAGTTCCTGAGGTTCGAAGTAGTGGTTCCTGAGATTGCCCAAATTACCGTCTCCGTATTCTCGACTGCGATAACTCACCGCTCCCTAGAAACAAAGAAATATGACAGTAAATGACAGAGGAGTTCAGAATAGTTTTGTTATCAGCACTTAAAACTAAAAATGTCACTTACGTAAATGAGGGAGTGACCCATTCGGAATGCGGCGGAGCTAAACTCGTTGAGTGAGGTCGGGTTCAAATAGTCGTCGTAATCGTAGGTGTAACCATATTCCTTCAGTTCGAGGCTAAACCGTTCAAGTACACCGTAACCTGAAATTGAAAACGAGACCCACATTTGCTACATACATATTTATCTTAATTTAAATATTCTTTCCTGTTGACAACATTTTTATACCCTAACACCATAACAAATTAACACTAAAAGAGGAAACGAAATTTCGAAATTTTGTGCCAGTGATCGATGTAAATGAATAGCAGGATATTTTATTTGTTATCATATTTACCCAAAAGTGATGGTAAAAATTCGTTGTATGTAATGTGCTGCAGAATGGCGCCTGTCATTTTTCTGGATTCTTGGTACACATACTCATCGTCCCAATGTGGATTCACCCTGTACAAATTGTCGGCGCAGAAATTGTGCAGACGAAGGAATAGATTGCTAATGGAGGTGAGCCAGGGATGCTGATTGGCTCGAGGGTCACCTGGTTGACAGAAACAATGCAGTTTTTGAGTTTGATAACCTCTATTCGCCATTCAAGAAATAAGCATATTGTTCGAACGCTTTCCCGAAATCCAATCTTACCGGTGTGAGCTCGGAAGCAGAGAGATTTATCCGAGCATTGCGGGTGTTGTTCAACCGGAATGTACTGATTGCCGTTAACGGTCTGTGTCTTCAGTCGACCTTAGGTAATAAAATGCAAATTTGATTAATAATGAGGTGGAAGGCTAAAATTATAAAATATCACTAAAGGAGCAAAACAAACGAAATATTGATAAAAATGTAAAAATTAATATAATTTAAATTAATCAACGAACACGGGGAAACACAAAAATATATAAAGGTGTTCAATTGAAAATTAAAACAGAAACTATCATATGTTTCAATCATAATCAGTAAATGTGATTAAGAGATGCACTGGAAATTAAAGTACATTTTATTCTAATCAACAAACCATATTCAAAAGAACGCAAACTGCGTTCCTCTTTCTTGCTGGCCCCATAGATGACGGAACCGTCGATGAACGACGTCACTTGATTCAGTTGTTGTCTGGCACCTGTGTTGAAAGTTACAACATATAATAATAATTAAAAAATAAAAATACTCGCAAAATGGCACACATAAAATATGTGAAACAAGCTGCTTATACAAAAAAACAACCTTAAATTATATTAATCTACCGTATTGACTTTCGTATGCTGCTGGACCAGCCAGAGAACGAACGAATTCCATGCATTTGGATCCATAACGCGAGTAGAAGTAATCATTTTCTGGAATGGTGATGGGCAGGCACTCCGGATGGAGTAAATCTGGATTGTTTTGAATCTCGTAGGCACAACACAGAATTCCGTTGGTTCCCTTGGCTTTAACGAAGATAAACAAGTACAATTAAATTGTATTCTGTTTTCAATTATTCTGAAAAATTGTCATGGTGGAACAAAATGATCCCAAATTACTCTTGACCAATAACAATTATTGAAATTGATTAAGACTCAAACCTTTATAGATTGGCGTGAAACTCATTTCGTGACCGATGAATTGACCCCACTGCATGACCATCAGCGAGTTGCCATACACAGGTTTGGATTGATGTTGGATGGCGTAACCGCTTATGTATCGTGGATTGGGCAGATCATATTTGTCTTCGTAACCACGACGAGGGCTTGCCACACCTGTTGAATGAGACAATATTAGAAAGGTGACAGATGTATTTTTTCGTAATGATAACCTATATTAAAATAAAATTTAATAATCCATACATATAGAAATATTTTAAATGTTGTTAAAACGTACAGTATACGAAATATATAGGATAGCATGTACAGTATACAAATACAATTTAATACAGCACCGTTAAATCGGAAATTGCATAAATGGAAAAAAAAATTGTAGTTTATTTGTACTTTTTTATTTTAATAAATTGTTAAATGTTTTATGTGCCATTTGTTTCATGATTTAATTATTGTAGTATTCATTCATTCTATTTTTTCAATTACGTGTGGTCAAATTAATTGTTGAATAACGTCGATAATTTTGTATTATGTATTTAATTAAACGTTATATGTTAATTTTATTCTGCACTTCTCATTGAATTCTTGATAACCTTTCCGTTTATGATAAAATAAAATATGAAAACAATTGAATTGTGCTACTTTCCTTTAAGCAACGCTATATTAACCTAATTTTGCTTTAATTTAGGAGTCTTGTTTCTTACCATCGGCATACCTGGCAGGTAGAAGTCGATTGAACACTGTGTAGGAACTACCCCAGTTGGTGAATTTCAGATTGTTGCATCGACCATCGATGGACCGATACCTCTCCGCTCGACATGGACCGTAACTGCTCGAGTCGTCATAGCCATCCTGATCGTTATTATCAACTGCATAATTGCCGGCGGCAAATGCCCTACCCTTTGGCCCGTATTTGTCCACCCCTGCCTGACTTCCCTGCTTTGACCCATCATATCCGCTGTCTGATCCACTGGCATCTGACCCGATTTTCCTTGTCCCGGTGTAAGCCGACCCGCTATGACTCGATCCACTAAAGTCAGATCCGGAAGCGTGCGATCCTTTTTTGTCTGATCCTTGGTATTCTGATCCTTGGTCATCGTTTGAGTTTTTAGAGCTCTGGTAATCTGGTCTTCCTCCTAAATTTCGTCCTCCGTAACCAGGTGGTCTGTATGGTCCCCTGGCGGCTTCAGCGTAGGGTCCCGACCCCTCACCACCATCGTAACCACCATCGTTTCCGTTTCCTCGGCCGTAAGAGGAGTCATCACCGTCTCCATTCTTGTAGTCGCCCACTGATTTTCCGTAGGGGACATTCACATCCTTGAATATGTAGCCCAGCGAGCTCTTGTCACCAGATCTGGAAGTTATTGATAGTAATTATAATTATTGAAATTTGTATTTATGTATTATGCAATCGAGAGTTTATTATGTGCAACGACAGATACGGTATTCTGTGTTGTAAAAATAAAGTGTATCGGTTGCTTCACATTTTACTAGGTAAGGTTGTAATTAAATAAAGTTAATTGATTAAATAAAAATTAAATGTTTAAATAAAAATTAAATTTTTAAATGAAAATTAAATGTTTAAATAAAAATTAAATGGTTAATGAAAAATTACCGTTTAATTAAAAATGGACTGATTAATTGAAAAAATCGTACTTGTAAGCCATGTACTTGACAGCCTGAAAGATGACGAATGACTTCCTCTCTGATTGAAGAGATTTGTCGTCAGCGTTCAGATACTCGTTGTAAAGACTTTCCCGTGTGAACGGTTTGGCATACAGATCTAATCGAAGTGGGAAAAATAGAAACATAATTGCAAATAATTGAATTTAATTGTGCGGCCGTTTAGTCCAGACGGTAATGCTTTCGTCTACGGTGCGGACGGCCCCGGGTTCGATTCCCGGTAGAGGCTCTCGTTTGTTCGACAAGCCGCGGTACTGGTGTCACCCCAGATATTCCATTTGGGAGTCCAGAGTTTAGGGGTGGATCCTGCCGCCTGGCTATTCCAACTGCCATTTCCCTTCCCTGTCGCTCACATATCTCCATAGAGACACGAGTATGCAGTAATCCTGTAGTGATTAGCACTACGGTGGTTTAAAAAAAAAAAAGGAATTGAGCGTGGCATACTTGCTAGATGAAATTAATTTTAGTAAAATATCTGTGTAGCTGCATTTCGTGAAACGAAACACCGAAGAGCATAAAGAATTGATAAATATTTGAATTATTAATAAGTAGGTTATTAGTTTTAATATTTTATATATTTAGAAAACGGAAATTATTAAACTGAAAATATTATAAATAAATTAAAGTATTTTTTTGATGATCAAGGTGAGCTTTCCAATGAGTGATAAATCAAACAATCTACCTCTATTGTAGAGTAGACTCTCGAGGTCATCTCTCTCCCCAAGAACCTGCAAACCAGCGTTGACAGCATTGGTGTAGTCCTCTGGATTTGCCCCGTGAACCCCTTTCTGTTCGTAGGGACCAGGAAGTCCTCTGGTTTCCAGATTCGATGGCTCTATTTAATCATAGATAATTACCTCGATTATTATGCGCGATCATTTTATGGAATTCGAGACAAATTCTAATTTACTCCATAGTGATAATTTTGAAAATTCATTATTGGTACGAATTGTATGTTTGCCCCTTTATCTTGAAAAATATCAAACTCAATTTTATTGCGATACTGGCATAACTGCATTCGTAATAGTCTATTAACAATAATTAAATGACATGATAATTTTGATGTAAGCGTGACAGTTTATTTTTGCTTTGTATTGTCTAGTTTTTTTTATTTTTTTGTTAGCTCACAGAATTTTCTTTAGCATTGCTCTTTCTCAACTCTTTTAAACACTAAATTGTATCCTATCATTGGTATTGCTCTGTGACCCCAGAGAACTCCAATATATCTTATTTTTTAGAGGATAAATCAGAATTTGTTTGTGTGACGAATTTTATTCTGTCGGGTTTACCGGTATTGTCGCAGCAGACATAGCCGTCCATATCACAGTGGTAGCCCTGCACCAAGAGTGTTTTGCAGTTTTCTTGTGTCGTACAGTTATATTGGGGGTTGCTGGCGCAGGGCGTTTGGGCTGTTGGGTTGGTGACGTTGGTTGGGTCTGGTGTGGTGCCGATGCCAAGATTGGTGTCGCTGATGGTCTGCGCGGAGGCCATCATAGCCCCCATCACCAGGATCGCCACAATCCATCGCAGCATGTTTGAGCCGAATACGGCCATTCAGTTAGGCCGGAGAAATTCCTGAATCAAACGCGAACAAACCAAGCTCATATTATTATTAAAGTTAACAAATTATATTTAAGAGAAATCGCCTTATCGAAATTACACCTTATAGGAAATGTTTTATTTATTTGATGTGTTAATTAATTAAATATTTATTTATTCGTTCTTATGAAGCCCTAATATTGCTTATGGAATATTGCAAATGAAAATTACTATATTTCAGACAAGAGTATTATTATCTTCGAAAGAACTAATATCAAAGTTTGCAAATATGAAAGAGAAAATAAAATGTGAATGTTGAATTTTTTTTTAATTAAATAAAATGGCGCTCATTAAAAAAATATTGAACGGATACAGTAATTAGTGTAGTTGTTCGTTGGCATAGGAAGTTGAAACTGTTTCGGTATCACAAATGTACATGTACCGGTATACTATGTTCTTCATTGAAGACGAAATTAAATTAAAAAGCTTAATTTAACATTTAAAAAAAAAATTGATTTGAAAAAATAAATAATAAAATAAAGCTCGGACAAAGCTCGGATATATGTTGAAATAAAATAATGAAATTGTTTTAGAGTTGAAATTGCCTCGTTTCTAAGGTTCAAACGAATGTACGAGCACATAAACTGTTTCGACAAATTGCATATAATGCGTGCTAATGTACTGAACCTTCATATAACTTTGACCGCTTCCAATGGAACGAATGAAACTCGATACTTTTGTTATATTTTCGCAACAAACGAAAGTATCTGTACTTTGAAATCTAGCTTATTCATACATGATCAATTCTTCTCAATCAGTGCGCAGTTGGTTATTACAAAATATTTTTGTTACACTTTGAACCCCATTGAGTCCATAATTGGCTAATTTAAATTACAATATTATACGCAAATGTTTGAACGAGTTATTTTGAATATTATTTAAAATTGATGTAAGCATAAATAAAAATATAAGCGGAATTGAATATGCTCAAACTAGCTGTAGTATATTCAGTATTTAATATAATAATTCATTCTAAAATTAAATTTCTATTTATCTAAAATTAACACTAACATTTAAAAAATAAAATGAAATAAATTTAAAATTGAATTTGAGTTTTCATATTGTTTAATGTTTTTTGATGGTTATACGAATCCTTAATTCATTTCAACACTAACATTATCCAAAATTCATAATTTCGCAGTTTGTGATTAGCACAGTATTGAAATTGAAGTCGAGAATATGATAAAACATTTACACGAGAGTGTTTATTATTATTATTATTATTATTTACAAATGTAACTAATTGTCGTGCTTCATTCACGTATCCATTGGCAAACTGCAATGTAATTTTAAATAGAACAAATCCAGGACTGTACGTATTCCCATGCGAAAATCCTGTTAACTCTGGCTCACAGCGTAACAATTTCTATTGTAAATTTCCAACAATTAAATTACTACATTAGACTACCTCTAATGCAGTGAATATAATTGTTCGGATCAATATAAAATGCAGGCATGAATTGCCGAAGGTAACACTTACCAATAACTTGTATTGCTGCCACCATTCAAACGCACTGATAGATTTCCACCCTGGATCACAAATAAGCGAAAATAAGTTGCGACATCTTCCTATATACGGCTGGTCAAATGTCCAACTAGTCAAATTCATAACAATAGTCGCAATTGGTCGTCTGACAGTGATGTACATTTCTGTCTTTCTCAAAAGTATTGCTTTGACATCTTGCACGTACATCCAAGTTGGTGTGCATGTATGTCGGGGAAAAAAAATCCGCTTCACAATTTGTTCTACTGCACACGCAAATTGAATCGCATTTTAATTTTAGTCGCAGTCATTTTACTTTGGGGAAATTCAATTTCCTTGTTCATTAAATTTTTAAATATTGCTTTCAGTTACTCGTGCCCTACTGTGTAATTAAAACAATGAATATTTTAAGTTCACAATTATTTCAAATATGGTAAAATTATAAGATTAACTAAATTCTCCAGGAAATTTTAACTTCGCGATGTAAAATAATTATTAGATCAAACGCATACATATTTTTTTTTATTGTGGTCAAAATTTACTCGGGAGTTAAGTTTTATTTTGATTCAAAAAACACAACTATTATTATTGTATTATGCTATTGAAAAATAAAAATGTCAACCAGAATCCAATACAAAACTTTATTCGTGGATTTAATACAAAAATGACAATTTCGCGGTGATCTATCAAATACATTTTTAATAACTTAAATTCATATGTGTCGCCATCACTCGAGTATAGAGAGATAGCAATCCTAACAATTAATTTTCCCTATACACGAGTGACCCACCACTACCACATGTGGACATGAGTCCTCAGGCACCCTTAGCAAGTAGCACCCTCATTTGGTGTGATCGGCAATCCAGCCCAAATATTCGGTGATCCTCGTGTAGACTCCCGGAAATCCTGGCTCAGCGCACCTCGTGCCGAACGAAACGATACCGATGATGGTCCAGCGGCCATTTTGATTTACCATCAGAGGGCTTCCCGAGTCACCCTGTAGAAAAAATAACCAATAACCAAATAAATAAATGTTAACATAAACGTTCAGCGTTTTAAAAACAATCACTGTAGTGAACAGCACCACAAGACATTCGGTATCCCTCTTAATTATCAGGCACTTTCATGAGGGACACAATTTTACCCATACCCGGGGATCGAATAAACGAGAGCTCGTGTCGGGAATCGAACCCAGGACCTGGCACACCACAGTAGATTCAGAACCCTGCAAGGTTTTGACATTTCAATGACGACTACTATGAAAAAACGACTGAAGCCATAGGAGTCTGTCGTTGATTCATTTATCCGGATGAAATGCACACTGGTTGAACCAACACATTATTACCATCTTTGATCTGAGAGACCCATTGTACAATTTTCTATGGCCTCAACAATATATCGTGTTAATGTGCTATGCAGGGTGAGTCAAAGCCACAAAGGTCACCGTAACCTTTTTTATTCGTACTATTTTCCAACGTGAGTGAGATTTCTTATAAAAGTTGTTTGAGTCACCTGACAGGCGTCTTTTCCGCCATCAGCCAGTCCTGCGCACAAATAGATGCGTTCAATGTCCTGTTTGTAGACTTGGTCGCAGTCTACATTATCCCATATTGGGACTTCGGTGAAACGCAGAATTCCGCTTTCACTGCCCCCTGCCGGAACACAAAAGAAAAAAATTATATTTAGACTTTATTTTAAAAATTGCAACAGGGGATTAAGTAATCGGGAGTTTATGAACATGGAAACAAAATGTAATCACATAAGATAAATTGCCGAGCCGGAGCGATGGAGACGAACGAGATTGTATTAAAATGCAAAATGGTAAAAGCACGTTTCTTTGTTGTTCGAAACACGACAATTACATTTTTTGGAGTCGCTCATTAATAATGATTGAAATATAAATTAAAATATTTTGACCGTATAATTGGCGGCTTGTACCATCTGAGGCGGATGGTCAGCTCGTGATTTGAAGCTACTGTTCACTGGTTTTTATTATTTTGCATAATTAATTGGAATCTCGTTTATCTGCATCGTTCCGGATCGGCGAATTAACTTATGTGATTTGTGTTTTTGTGTTTTCTGTGCTCAGTAGAGTTGAGTTAAAGATTATTGTGAGCATGCAAGTTCCAGGTATTTTTTCCCTATTTAGGAGATGGGGCGGTTTACTCTATTTGTTCCTACCGAAAGTGGTGGCGCCCCAGCCCACCACGGTGGCAAACTGTCCCATCAGGTCCTCGCTGAGCAGACCATCATTGGGCATACAGATTGGCCGGATGTAGTCAGAGTAGCTGACGCTCTTTTCCAGTTTGAGCAGGGCGATGTCATTGTAGTAGGTCTGTAACCGGAAGTTGGCGTGGACGATGACATCAATGACCTTGAGGTCAATTGGCTTCTCCTCCACGTCGTCCTCTGTGGACAACAAGTTGTTGTCACCAATTCTTACAGTCAACAGGGAGGGGCGATATCTGTGAATATAAGTTTATTAATCAATTTTTATTGTTTTGAGAATCATTTTAAGTTTATTAATGCCATGTGAAGGTAATAAAATTGATGTAAAATATTGTCTCATCAATTTAAAACAAATAAAGGCAAAATACTTCGTTTTTCGGAAAAAAACTTTTATTTGACCCTTGACACAACGTCAATTTTTAGATTATTTAAAGATTGAAATGAGCATCAATTTAATTTTGGACATGCTGACCAATTAATAAAATAAATATTATTTTTGATCTAGCTTAAAATTTTAAACACTGAAATATTTATTCTTGTTTGTTTTTCCATTAAATTAATATTTTTCATAAAATTTAAGGTAATCATTTTTGGTGTGAACGAGCGCTCACTGCACGTGACATCAAACTGCGTAAAGCCTCATAATGCGTAAGTTACTCATGACGTCACTTTGCACGTTATCATTTTTATTTGTAAAACGAATTGTGAAATGAAACCTAACTGCACGTGAAAGTGAGTAAATACAGTTGAAAACTTTAAAATTAAATTTGTCCTATGGGCCTTTTGTCAACTTAAAAAATTAATAACTTTCTCAAAGATTCGACGATGGTCAGGAAATTTTGATTGATTAAAATGTTTCACGAGGTTTACTAGATTCCAAAATTTCAAGTGTCTAGGTGGCGTTTAAGTTGGCTAACGGGAAGCGCAAAGAAGTTGAAACCGACAGACAATCAAGGTTTAAGTCATCTTAATAAAAGGTTTTTTAAAAGCAACTTTTGAACCATTTTCCCCATCCAGATATATTCGGTGATGTGTTATTTTTACTTCTTAACCGTCGCTAAATAACGCATTATTAACAACAAAAATAATCAACTTAAAGGGAAAACCATTTATTTGAATTTACGAAATAACTAACAAGTGACAGTCACATTTCATGCTGAAATGACGTAAACATGGCATAGCGACGAAAGCGCAACCCGTTACTTCACCTTCGATTACTTATCGATTACTTTGTATCGATAACATATGTTACGAAAAGCTTATCGATTACTTTTGTCGCTGTGCTCAAGGTTAGTAAAATACACTCCAGGTTCGCTTATGAAATGAAATGAGCTTTTGCGCCACCTAGATAACGCATTTTTCGTCATCTGGAAACATGAGTTGCCAGTATTTTTTTGTTCTTGACTACGAACGAGCCGGAGATTTTCACGTGTGAAATGATATGGGATTGAAATGATATGGGATTATTTTTTTCTTTGCCGCCAAAAAGTTAATAACGCACCTCGGCTTCTATTCGGATCAGTCAACTCGAGTTAACTTTTAGAACGCACTTCAATTACGATAATTTGTACCGTGTGAATAAATCCCTCCCAGCCAATCACGCGACCCCTCCAGATGACGCGCACCAATGAATGCTCTACCCCTCGCATAAGCGAACCTGGAGTGTATTTTACTAACCTTGGCTGTGCTTAACCAAAAAATAAGTTAATTCAGCAGCCCGGAGACCAACTCGCGTATCTATTACGGTTCAAAGATTATGTTCAACATTAAAATGTGGCAGTAGCATTTGCCATAAATAATTGACCATCAATTAATTTCCAAACACAGCTGCTGTAAATATGTGAAAGGGTAAGCCGTGATTGAATGGATTAATTACCCGTGGCGGATCGTGGCTTTATATTTTGTTGAGGCCAGGAATGCATAGAATAATTTATTTATTTATATTGCTGTAAAGGTGCTAACAAATTATATTGCTTTCAGGACGTTAATTAATTAGATTTTATTTCATTCGAATCATATCTAAAATGTAAGCGCACTTTCGTACTTTTTTTGGCGGCTGTCGTGCACGCAGTGAGATGCGGTCAGAACGTAGTTTGGATTTATTAACGCTCCCCCGCACCAATATTCCTTTCCTCGCCTTTGCAAATAGATGGCAACCTAGAAGTAGACACAATTAAATCGAGTTAGTTTTGAGTTAAAAAAGCTTAATTGTTAAAATCCCACTCCCCCTATTTCATTAATTATCTACTGCTGTAGAAAGTTATATTTCATCTGCAGGTAGCTCTTTGGAAACGTAATTGCCAAACTAAGTAAGAAATAGTTCTTGAAGACATTTACCATCCATGGCCATTGCCCAGCAACGGATTCATCACCCCCGACCACTCGAGTTGTGATCACATTATTTTTGCCACACCCTGTAAATAGAAAACAAATTACGGTGACACACTTGCTATGGGCGCGTGTTAAAAATAAAAATCATTTTCGGACATGAAAAGTGGTGAGACATCACAATTCGACAATTACCACGTCGTGGCGAGGAATGAACCAGAACACCAATTCTGATTTAGCGGACTGGAACACGCATCATATTCTGAAGTAGGCCTACACTATGAGCACCAAAATCCGAATTTATGTGACGCATTCGTGCGTGCAATAAATATTTTATAACGATTTATTTTTCTTCTTCCTCTTCGCAATTAAATACGTTTTGAAAGCGAGATAAATCTGACAGCAAGATGAGCGAAGAGAATATCACGTATTTATTTACAATTAATTGCTCTCAGGCTTACGTTGCACCTTCGATAGCGCTACATTCGTTAAATATCATTTATTAGAAAGGTCCTCGAAAAGCTATTTAAAAAATTGGAAACACAAACCAATCAATGTTACTTTCAAACAGATGGTAAATTCCTCGTTTGCGATCAAACCCAATATCTCGTTGAAATCAATAAATTGTAGCAGGGTATATTGTAACGATTTTCTGCCCCTAATTAAAAGGCAATCACTCATTACATGGATGCAATGCTGGTTGTGGATTTCCCAGAGATCTCAATCGGGTGAAACTTCTTCCAGCTAATAAAGCGCTGATTCAGTGATTGAATGAGTTGAGTAAAACAGATTAAATGTAAATAAAACGCTGATTTTATTTACATTTAACATCTAAAGCACTGACTTTTTTACATTTAACATTGAAAACACTTTAAAAGGGTTTTCTCAATTAATTCTACATCTGTCTCGGTGCGTATTTTTTTTTACACCACCATCGTTTAGTGATCGAATTCCGATAACCACAAAATTATTTCTTTTTTAAGAATTGTGCGATCGTGTTGGTATCTCGTGCATTTCGCGCGACAAATTATTTTTATTTTTATTAAAAATTGATGCCAATGACACTTGTCGAAAAATAACAACGCTATCAGCTCCTGGTCTCAACAATTGAATATAAAAGTCAGGCGGCCAGGAGCTTATTGCTATACAAAAATAAACTTCTGATTGGATAAACTTTTTGAGTGGTTTGGTTACCGTCCCGTGCGGCGGCGCTAACAGCAAACGTATTGTCGTGTGGCGCCCTGGTGGTGAAAAGCGGCGGTATTCCCGGCGGAGGCGCTGCTGTCGTCGGCGCCTTGGTTAACTGGGTGGTGGAGGCGGCGCCCGTCGAACCGGAAGTGACGTTATTGCCGCCACCGCCTCCGCCAATGGGAAGTCGTCGTGGACAACATATTCCCGGGAAGAAGTAGTTCCTGAAGCAGAGGTAGCGACCGATGTTGGTGAGGTCGAGCAGGACGTAGGGGCAGGAGGAGATGTCCTGGCACTTGCCCAGCTCTCCGGCGGGCGTGCGACACAGCTGCTCGTTCTGACGCTTGTTCGGCTTGCTGGTGGTGGCCGGTGCTGCACGACCATCGTCCAGTTCTGGTACGGCGGGTGGGGTGGGGGGTGGAAAAATAAAATTAATTTGTTTCACTGAAAATGATGGTGGTTGGAAATGTTGCCACTGTTTTTTGAGACACATTTGGTTGTAAATTGACATTCTGGTTTCGAACTGAAAAATGCAAATTTTGTACAGCATATTTATTCTCTGTGTTTTTATCTCTTTCCAGATTTTTGTATGTAATTTGCTCAAGATTTATTGTTATCAAAATACAAATTTTTCTCAATATATAAAAACACCGATATTAATTCCATATTAATAAAACAAATAATTGTGATTAATTTTATTTATTACTATTCATTAGCAATTAAAAAAAAAATTATTTTTCATCCAAAACATGAATCTATACAAGTTAATTAATTACCCTGCGATAGTTGAACATCGCTCGCGTACAAACCAATACATTTTCACACCCACTTTGACATCCGGAACACTTTCGCATCCGCGTTTATTAAAATCAGCGCGCCCCCTACAGGTAGCAGGCCGAATGACTCATTGCGCTATTACACTTCCACGTAGGACAGGAGAAGGGAGAAAAGTCGTTGACTTTCGATATACTCGAGACTAGCATTTTGAGCAGGATCCTACATCAATGACGCAGGCGTGTTCCAATTCACTTTTTTAAACTGAAAAATTACGCACGACGACGCTCACGTCGCTCATCTGACAAACACTTTCAATTGTTTCAGGCGAAATCGTATTCCATTTGCGATTTAAACAATTCGAGTGATAAGATTTCTTTTGCACAAAAATTTGTTTTCCTCAACAAAGCCTTTAAAACAATTGTAGTTGCAATTTTTTTTTGTACAAATTTTAGCTTTATTTTCCTGAAAACAATTGTGGCTATTTTTAATTGTTCTTTAGGGGAAAAATGACACGGGAAATATATTTTTGATTTTAACGCATTCAAAGCGTTGATTAGATATCTGTTGGCTAACCTACCGCATATTGAACCTTCCTCTGAAATTGACTCTTCGCTGTTAGCTACCTTATTAGCAATATGTGGTACGTGTAGACGCGTATTGCGGCAATTTGCAAAAGCGTGTTACACAATGAGATCGGGAACAGGATATTTGTTGTGTTGGGATCGCCGCCTAACAATGTTAGTATAATATAAACGGCAGGGGTAATATAGGGCTGGCCTCAAAATTTACACGAATCTTTGTGACGTTTGCGTTTTTAGGAATATTGGAATTGGCGTCGCCTTTAGTGTGTCGTGTGAAAGTCCAATAGTCAAAACTAATTTTTTTTTATGGGAAACTTTGTGTTCCGACATCGAATGAAATTCATGCAAAACGAATTTTGTGTTAAAAAATTGCATTTTAATGTAAACGTTTAAATTAACGAAAACAGATTTCGTATATAGAGTATTAAAGTGTCCAGAAACGAATTATCTCCTATTATACGTTTGCAGTGCCGGTGTTTTGCGATTCGGTAGTTAGTCCTCTCCCAAATGTCGAAATAGGCCCCACCTAGTAATAAAGCATAATGCACCCTATCTTGAATACATAAAAAAAAACTTACTTGATATGGACTCTCTGGATTGGCAATACGTCATAAGAAGTAATCCAATAAATAAAGAGAATTTGTGCCAGAACATCTCAGCCGATCTGCAAAGAAACCAGGAACATGGAAATGAAAATAAATTGCACACTCCTGCCTAATATCCTGCCACTCAATTTATTTTCTAGATTTCAGATGTTAAAAAATGTATATAGCTGTTTCAAATGCCAGTGACCCTGAATTTGCTATAATTTTACTTTCCTACACGTTCTCAAATCGGAATGACGGAAATAAACTGGCGGACACACGTTTCATTCGACATGATGTATTCTGGTGTATTTAGTGTCGCCAACTGTGCAACAAATGCTTTGATTTTTGGATTCCCAACCGTGGAGACTATTTCCTGCTGTCGCCAATCTTTCGTGGGGGGGGGGGGGAAATTCCTCTCCTGACAGCATTGCCGGCTGACCAGTTGAATTCCGTATTTGTGTGGTCATGCACGTGCAGAGGAATATCACATGCTTATACAGGGGTTGGACAAAATAATGGAAATAGATCTGTTTGTATACCTTCAGAGCTGTTTCCATTATTTTGTACAACTCCTGTACGTGTCACCAGATAATTGCGTTGTGTTGTTATTGTAGCAATCACAAAGAGCTCGCCGACACCAAGTGGGTTCAATTTCAATTTTAGGCGCCTGGGCTTCGACTTTCGACGCAACTAAAAAAAATTGAGTTCAAACTCAAGAACGCTGTGATAGGCTAATTCGATGATGTTTTTGTTTTTCATCCAATCACAGCGTTCTTGAGTCTTAACTCAATTTTGTTTTAGTTGCGTCGAAAATCGAGACCCTGATTTATTTATTTATCTCCGTATCGAACGACTAACGCAGGGAAAAATAAATTCTAAACGGAAATGAGCAGTCACCAAATTTAGCGACGTTGTATCGGTCTGGCCACATGAGTTGCATGGCCGTCGCTTTGATCATGACTAAGCATGAAAAGAAAAAAATACAACGGTAGCCCAATCCAGTGTTTCTTTGCGGATAGGTTGTTGTTAACTATAGTTATACCGAAAGAGAATAATTAAATTGTGTCTAGCTTAATTCTCGCGATTTTCTTTGCGTAAGCAAAGAAAATCTTACGGTAAGTACATTCTTTAGCATGGGCATGGCAGCACCAAAATGTGGCCTATTTTTTCCTTCCTTTTTTTATTTTTTTTTTTAAATTCACCGTAGCGCCTAGTGCACTACAGGAATACTGCACCCTCGTGTCTCTATGGAGATA
>JAUJYS010001012.1:0-19149 GCA_033995665.1 Melogona broelemanni | reverse complement strand
GAGATTGTGTGTTGGCAAGCACAAAATGTTAAATTCGCGTCTTGTAGTTGTTGAAAAAAAAAACACGATAGTTACATGTCATAGGTTCTAAAAACCAGACCTATGAAGCATGGTTAATTGCAAAACATGGTTAATTGTAAATACAAAACGCGAATTTAACATGTTGTGCTTACACACAATTTCGTTCATCATTTTTCTCGTCTCAGTTCGGCGATTGATTTTATTTGTGCGTCTGGTGTCATCGATTTTTCTACGCATACATAAGTTTGAAGAGACCCTGCAGTCGAAAATATTGAAATACTTCGAAAGATTGTTTTTTTAACTCCAATTTAAATATTGGTGGTACACCAACGCACCACCCCATACAGGCCAAAGTCCACACACAAAAAAATTCAAACAAATTGTTCGAGGTTTTTGTGCTTCATTGGGTAAAAAAAAAGCTTATTTTAACTCAACATTTCAGGCAATTCTTTCTAAAGTGAAAATGGTAGTAGCGTAGGGACAACATAAAGTGAGTGAGCATGCATTACAAAACAAATCAACATGCACCAGGGTAGGCCTCGACGAAAGTACAATTCAGAGAAAATAATCCTAGCTATAGATGTAAGCATGGCTCTGAATGTGCAGTGTTATTTTAAAGATGAACCAACCTCTAACGATGATCACCATTTCTGGAATCCCTTTTAAGTATACAATGTAGTCAAATTTAGTAATTTAAAAATACGAGTATTCAATACATATAACGATATAACTTCTGATAGAAAAGAAATAAATATACTAATTTCACATTGAATAATTACTTTATATCTGCTGTAATTATAAATAATGGTCATATGATTTGTAAAAATTTTCATTAAATTTACAGTTTTTATTTTCGTAAATTACATGCAGATTTGGCATACCCTTCGATAAAATCATTTATCAAGTGCTGGTTGTAACAGTTATATTATTTCTTTATCCCTCTCCTGTCCTTTATTCAGTCTTGCAAACTTGCACCACATTTTTTCAGTATGTCTAACCACAGGCTAATTTAATTAATGACTCATTGGAACACTCATAATTAGCTTTGATTTTAATCCCATCATTTCATACACGAAAGACCTATATTACAGCTTATTCAAATAGACCATTCAATTTTTTTTACTCAAAATCTTAGACTTTTTCCCAACTATGTCTACGCTAGCGATTCCACGTTAAACACTGAACCGAATAGATGTTATTCAAAAACAACAACGCACTAATATAGACTGTACAGTATCATTGTGTACACTACACGCACACTATACGGTGTACGCATATTAACATGTTTGGAGAACGATGTTCAATCGTTGAGTTTGCACTTTGCGTACTTGTACGAAAAGCATTACAATACATGCATGTTCATTGTACGGTACATGTATGCTGAACATGTTCATTACTGTTTTTATGCACTTCTTAAATGATTTGGCGTGTGCGACATTTGCTTATAGTGCAGTTCAGTGCAATGTGCATGTCCTATTGATATGAAATTATTTATGGCTAGGGCAGCACAGAAGAGCATACCTTTACAAAAATAGAGGCTTATCTGGCTCGGATGTTAACATATTTAGATTTACGAGATTCTCAATACATGCACATGAATATATAACTCATCTCAATACTTTGCATAATACTTGATGAAAGTAAAAACGTGACTTATCTAATAACCGCGATAACCATGCCTTGGTAAGCATTTGTGCAACGGAAAAGTTTTATGGTTTACAAATAAACCATTACTGAATATTAGGTAAAATTATTTACATTAAATACAGTGCATATGCATATTCTAAACAAATGAGATCTCTATGGGAAGTATGGCAACCTATCCTAACTAGTAGTTATACAGCAGTTCGTCTGCCTACCGTAACGTGATGTTTATCACGTCGTACCCCCGTGATCGCGAGTTCAATTCCCGGCCGTGGCCTCCAAAATTTTCGTATTATAAAAAACCGTACGCGAACCTTCCCTCGGAATGGAAGTTGTAAACCTGTTGTGAACTTGTGCCATGTCAGGTCTACGTTTAAAAAAAAATCCTACCTAGGTAGCCAGAGTAGATTAGCCAAAATTACCGGGTCGCCCTCCCCCCCAGGGGGCTGAACATCAGTGACCCTTAGCACGATGAAACTGACTAAGGCAACGATGAGATCACCAAATATTTTACGATCAGGTTCATTCCTAAGCGTTCATGAGCAAAACAATGGACGGATGATTGTACCACAGACATGCAGCCGCTAAAGCTAAAGATCGACACGTATTAGTTTCGAAGCCTGTCGCGCTACGTTGCCTTACCTTGAGTGGATGTCAGTTTCAGTTGTCAGTTTCAGCCGACGGGGCAGACAATGCGCGGAAATATCGAGTTGACCGTCAACGAGGATGACGAATTTTCACCACGATGACGAATGACGATGTTGCAGCCAAATCACGGTTACCGAAAACATTTCGGCTAGGCCAACGGAATGACGAAATGTGACCGAAATCGATCGTCTTCAAGGGCCATACAGGGGGCCGCCATTTTGCGATGCGCGACGTGCGGGCGATAGTATACTGCTAATATCGATACTATGGAATGTTTTGTGAACCATCGATTTTGTCAGGGGCGGATTTCATACCGGGAAATTTCAATCAGAGAAAATTCTCGAGACTGCTGATTGTGAATTGAATTAAAATCAGAGTTGAAAATTATAGAATATCACAAAGCCACAATCGTTAACCTGGTTGCTCGGTTAGAAGCCTTTGAAGGAAATCACATCAAATTTTAAAACACAATTGTGATTGCGTCTCTCGACTAGCAAAAATCGATTTTAAAAAAGTGATTAATGAAAAATGAAGGTGATTTCTGTGTCCGAAAAAATAATTTTATTTGATTGATTAATTTTATTGTATGCAAATTTGTCCAAAAAAGTCCAACCAAAAATGTTTTTGGCTTCGAAAATATTTTTGTTGTCGTTTGTTATTTATACAAAATTGTTCGTAATTAAGAGAAAGATATTTTACTGAGTGTATTTGTATAAGAATATAAAATAAATATTTTATTGGTATTTTTACCATGCGTATTTCTTTAATTAGGAAATACGGGGTATAAGTGACAGGATATTTCAAATATTCTCATTTTAAGTAATTCCGAGTTCTGAATATTTTCAGAGTTAACACAATTTGAAAACAAAATTCCATTATCATCGTCTCAACGAGGCATGACTCACGCTAGTTTCGTGTCATCATCACCATCCTCTCTAAACAAAAACAAAATAATAATAATAAAATAAACACCTGAGATGACATTTTAGTTTATGTACCAGTCAGTGCACGTGTCTGTTCAATGTCGTTTGGTAAAAAGCCTTTGGGCGACAACGTTATTCAGAGTGTATATGGCTATGTGTCCTCCAAACGGACCAATCTTGTTTTTTTTTTATAAGAAAACTGGTTCTGTAAAAAACGACCAAGGTTCAGACGGCTAATTCTACAGGATTCAGAAACAAGTCTCGAAAGAATGTCACACCACCTTCAACTGTGTGTCTCAATTGATATATCGAGATTTCCTCTTGAGTAAAGTTACCTTTTAATTGCATATAATTAGTCATTTTAAATTGCGTTGTCATTACACGAGACTCGTTCCAATCTATGGCATTTTAGAACCTTGACACCGATAAATAAAGCATACTGGAAATGAATTGAGACAAACGGTTGTCTAGACATAATAATTATCTCGTCATTGATTGTTGATCAATTGACATTGGAAAGTTTGAATACATTTTACGTTAATTGTGCTTCTTTTATTAAAATTTAATTTGGAAAACGAATTTTCGTTTAAGATTTTGTTTAGCTGTGAAGGTAATTTTCTGTTTAATTATTTTGTAGAAATATTTTAATAAGACGTATTCTAAGCAGGTTAGTGAATAAATGCGAAAAAATGTAAAATCATGCGAATAAATAAAGATAAGTAGTAAAAAAGTTAATAAATGAAAGCAATGAATAAAATCGAATAGTAAAATTGCTAATGTTAGACGAAAAACATGACGATGAAAACGTGGAGATTAAAAAAAAAAAATAATTCGCACAGTCCACTGAGTACATTAGTCGTAAGTACACAGTGGTAAAACAAATAGGACATACATAGATTTGCAATTGATTGATTATTTACGAGAATTCACGAAAATTTAATGTGATACCAACATATTGCCATATTGACGCGATGGGGTTGAGAGTCTTCCTTAGCGATACTGATACAGTTCTGTTGTGAAGCAGTTTTCACATTGTAAATCAGGAATTAAAAAAAACCAGGAATAATCAGGAGAATCAGGGACAAAAAAAGTGACCCCGCCTTAGGTCCCTCCGGGGTGACTTGCGGGTACACATTGTAATTGTAATTGAGTGCAAACCGTTGGAATTATAAATTTTATCGAATTTGCGATCGAATTCGAATTTGAGAGAGTTGAGAATTTTAACGAAAATTGAGAGTAATACGTACGTGTTTGAAACTCGTTATTAGAAAACCCGTTACTTATTTACGATTACTAAGGGCCGTTACAAGAGTACGATTTATTTTTGTTCCTGGGTGTATCGTCATAGTTGCTTCGAAATTATGAGTTTTGCGCAAAATTCGAAATCCACATAAATAACCTCGCACGCAAATTCACGATAAATATTTAATAGCATGCACCAAACGCTCTTCGCTAATAAGCGCGCAACAAACCTACTCTCTGATACTCGATATATAAAAAAGTATCTTTGCATAGCAACGGGTAAGGAAATTCGAGCGCATATTGTACAAAATTAAATATTTATTAGGAATTAGCATGGACTTTGATCGATTTTGTTTTTGTTCGCTTCTTTCGCATTGCGTGAGTATTAACTTCATAATTACACGCTCTTTTCTTAAAGACGAAAATTGCAAATCGGTTAGTGATAAGACTGACACCCAGTGGCGGACTCGCTTTGGTGGAAGGGCGGGAATTTTCTGCCCGGGCCCCTCCAAAAACACACCCGACTGAGTCTCCCCCCGCCACCAAATAAAATAAAACAACTCGACTGGGCCCCCGAAAAGGGCCCCTTAGCGTCATTTTCCGCCCGGGTCCTTTGGTAGCTAGTTCGCCCCTGCAGTGACACCATATTTGTTGTGAACTAAATTTGATAATTATTTCCAATTTTATTTGTTAGTTTAAATCGGTGCCTTTTTTCGTCATTCAGTATGATCATGGACATTATAAATTTCATAAAAATTAAAGAGAAATACAGTATACATTATAACAAAAATTAATCTAATACATCTGTCTTTGAGATTAATACATTTCTAAGTTTCAATAAACTAATTTTTTAGCGAATTTTTTTAGTGAGTTTTTTTTTACAGTGTCTGTAAACTCATTTTTAGCGAGTTTTTTTTTACAGTGTCTATAACCTAAATTATAAAAAAATCTAATTTCGTGCAGAATTTCCTCCTGACATTTCCTACTTTTTGCCGATTTTTCCAGACTTTCCAAATACTAGTCTGCAAATACAATGGCAATGGCATTAACCCAGAAGCATCACATTCAAAAGAAACATGGAACTTTTCCGTTCCTTCGATTAAAAAATATTTATGAAAAGATGCCGAGTGGTGTAATGTTTACATTTTTTATATAACGTTAATGATGACGCCAAATGATCATTTGCGAACACTGTTCTAAAAGACAGATGCCGATTAGCGGACGCAGATAAAAAATGTTAACAGTTTCTATTTGTTGCTGTAAAATTGTTCCGCTGTCGTCACACTTTCAAAAAATTGTACTCGTAGAAAATTGAAAGTTATGGCAAAAGAAAGTCTGAATACGCAAAGGAACTCCCGTTCCATTTCCTCAAAAAAAAATGAAGCAGTTCCCGTTCCAGTTCCAACAGAAAGAAAATTTAAATCGGAGCAACCTCACAAAATGCTTAATGCATTAGAGGTTGCATACAAAATCGCGTGAGTTGTCTGATATTTATTATGTACACTGTTATCTACAGGATAGAATATTTTCTCACGTTGACTGAGAAAAAAAAAATAAAAAAGGCACCTAGGCGTTTGTAAGTTTCTCAAAAAAGAAACCAATTCCCAGGAACGGAACTTTTCTGTTCCGTTCCTATCGAACGCTATCAATAGCAACATACGCTCACGCATACTTGCAAAAACACCAATCACCATCGTATAAGACAGTTGGGTTTCGTTAACCAAAGCCTGATGACGCCCGTCCCCCGAATAGCCCGTTCGACCCCGTTCCACCTTACCTGTAGGGAGGATAGCATCCGTACAGGTGACTGGACGACTGGATGTACTGGCTCCGATCGTGGCCCAGCCGTGACGAGTTGAGGGTCGGCGAGCAGGGGGCGCTGAGCGGCATGGGCATCGGACCGCTGTTGCTGTTCAGCCCGTTGTTGTTGTTGGCCGTGTTGTTATTGTTGACGTTGGTGACGCCTCCGCCGCCCACCCGTTTGGGCGAGCAGAAAGGGTTCTTCCTCATGGTGGTGGTAGTCGAAGCGATCTCAGTCACTTATCAACTCTCCTTCGCGCTCGGATCAGCTGTTCTGAGCCGCGATTGCCAGCCGTCTCTTCCGGTGACGTCACCGATGACGTAGGCGTAACGGCGGTGACACTGTAACAGCTGACGAGCGTGGGAAACTTTATCTAGTGATGAACAACCGTTGATTAACTGTGGTTTGGGTGTTGCAGGTTTACTGATCAGAACGTGGATAATTTGGGAGAAAACTTAATTCCTCCTAGCGCTATAGTAGATTTTTTTGTTCTCCCAGAAGATGTCGCGGTTTATGACGAATACTACTCGGAAGTTTAATTTTTTTAAATTATTTTTAAATGTAAACAGTTTGAAAGCGCAGTTAGTCCGTGTCTAGAATTTATCACCAGTTTTTGTAGACAAGTTTGTACGTGTTTTTTTTTAGCTTATACTGCTTATGATGTTTAAAAGTAACTGTATTTTTGCGTTCTCGTAGACAGCAATCAACACGTTGGAAATTCTAATAATTTAAAAAACGTTTTTTTAATTAATTAATTTAAATCGCGTTGTTTTTTTAAAAATCTCCGCTGCAGTTTTCTTATCACTTTTGATCTAGTCTTTGTTCCAAAACACACTGTTTTAGCGCTTGTTGAACGACATCACCAATCCAATGAAACTCGAGTACTTGTTTTCCTTACGACACTTACTTATTTTGGTTAAGTTGGACGAAGTACTGAGCATGAAGTGTTCACGCGCGATTGTTATCAGCGCGAAAGATTGTTTCAACACAACCACTTGTATCCTCACCGCACAAAAGAAAAACCAAAACAGCTGAAGATAAGCTCTTTGGCGATGAAAGCGGACGCCCCGAAAAAAAAAAAAAAAAAAATGGTCACTTCTACCACTTTCTAATACTAATATCCGGATGTTTCACGGATCGTCCCTGACGAGTTACGAGAAAGACGCCAACTTCACCGTTGCAGGTGGTGCATTTAGCGGTGCGAATCGTCGGTCCGACAAAAGTGGTCCGGTCCTGCCAAGGCCACCCAGGTGCCTCTCACTCCGCAACAGTCAAAACCGAATATGTTAAGAAGAAAAAGAAAAAAAAAAAAAAAAAAAAAAAAGAAACACGGCGCGGTATTTGGCACAAGAGCTTGCACGAAAATTCCCCCGACCAACTGGCACGAACGGAATTTCAAGGTGAAACGACTTCGATGAGCGATGAATTACAAAAAATCAACAAAACAAATGCAGCGAAATTTTATATATCACGTGGTTACGGTGTTGGTTAAACCATGTCCAATGGACAATAGTTTCGGACGGATTTTATAGATCATAGGATAGGATGCACAACGCAAGGCGGAATTTGACTCTAACGCGACCGGAAAAACAGTTCCGAAAAACCCGCTAAAACGCAGAGACGGACCATCGGAGTCCGACGCGGTTTCGGTGTGATCCGAATGCCTCAAAACGGTGCCCGAAACGCGGCATAAAACCACGACCCGCGTTCCGTAGTTCGCGGACTTGGAGGTAGAAACCGCGGGGTGGGTGGGGGCTTATCTTCCGAACTGCCGGCGGCCGAGTCCCGTCGCCATCTACCGACGACAGCGGGGCGACACGGGTCCTTGCTTGCGTTATATACGAGCACGTGCGTCAGTGCGCACGCGCGCGATACGGGCACGAGGCGAGCGACCACCAGGTGGCGACAGATGATCTCAACATTCTGTATTCTTCGGCGCGCGCGTAACCGCGCGTTCTATCAAATGGAAGATTTTGGGCGCGCTGAGTCATGGGGAAACTACGATAGCGGAGCGCTACGAAAACCAACGAAATGAAAGGTTTGACGTTCTAATTGTTTCGTGGGTGGTTTGATGACTTTCCTTATGCGATAAAGTGAAACACAATTAATCAGATTAATGAGTCAATTAGAAACAATTTAATTAATGTGGTCAATTGTCAATTAATTAATCAAAACAAATTATTTCAATTAATCAATTAAATTGGATTTGATCGATATTTCAAAACTAATTATATTTACTACGCGCGATATTCCAATATTTTTTTAATGTTCCTCGAAATCCTGTAATGCTGTAATGCCCCACCAGAATCAACCGAGTAAATTTTCCATATCTAGGCGTCATATCTAAAAAATAATGTACCGGTACATGTTTGCATGTTTCAGGGTTTCATACATTGGCTAAATCCCCGAAATTTCGCTCAGGTTTTGAACCCGAGTTCAGGGACGTAGACGTCCGACCCGCGCCACGTAGCACATGTCTAACCTAATGTTTATTAGTATCGAATACTAATAAAAAGTTGGCAAATATTAAAGTAATCTTTGAATTATCCGACACAAGGACAATGCGATTTTATAACATAGGAATTACTTAACATTCGTTTCGAAACTTATGATTGAGCGAAAATTAAAACAGTGAGCCCTTGATTTATTCCAAATTCTAGTTATTCAAATTAAAATTATTTCGCCATTTTCGCTCCTAAATAAAGTTTATTGAAATGGTAACTCAGTTGTAGTGGTTGCAATGGCACACGCGCTAACAAACTATAAGTTTTACAGCGCATGGCGCACAGCATTGACATTATGGTGAGGAAAAAAATAATGGCGTCTCTGCTTCAATGCCAGTCAGCGCTTAATTAACCTAAAAGTCGCGGCGCCACCTGGCAGCAAAATGCTACGATGACTGCAAAGGAATTCAATGACTCGACGAGCGCAGGAGATACGCTCCGTCGCTAGTCAGCCGATGTCGGCGTTTTAATAATTGATTACGTGGCATTCCGAATTCTCCATTTATTTAAGTTTTAATTTTATATTTATATTTTAATATTAAATTTATATTTTAATATTAAATTTATATTTTAATATTAAATTTAAGTCATTATGTGCCCTCCAAATCAGCTATACGTACACTTTTTTGAAGTTAAATTTTGAATTGTTTGAGAAAAACATTCGTACCCCCAGATAAACAGCTAAACAGACAGATACTTTATTTTTTAAATCAAATTTTGAATTGCATAAGAAAAATAGTGACACCCCGGATCGATAAAACGCTAATACTTAAAGTATAAATCGAGAACCTATGTTAAACACACAACTGGCTGAGTTGCCATATTGGTCAATGCAATAATCAATATTTTTTATATTTAAAAAATTCTCAATGCAAAATCTCATGATTTTAAGGCTTCTACATCGAAAAAATATGTTTGTTGTTAAGTCCTTTGTGTCGTCTCGATCCCCGATATCTGGTGACCTCAGGGAGTAGATTCCCCTGAGTTTTCTTGGAAGAATACAGAGGTGGTTTGCCATTGCCTTCCCCCACGCAGTACCACGAGCCAATCCAACGATCGGT
This sequence comes from Melogona broelemanni, assembly GCA_033995665.1. Lineage (NCBI taxonomy): Eukaryota > Metazoa > Arthropoda > Diplopoda > Chordeumatida > Chordeumatidae > Melogona > Melogona broelemanni. Next base: position 9,305 of record JAUJYS010001012.1, on the reverse strand, counting down.
TACACCGGGAATCGAACCCAGATCCGCGGGTCGACGAGCGCTAAAAATTGTAGCAGCCCTTTTTTAACCATTTTAATTACTGAGTCAGACGTTTTCATCTTTAAAGTTGTATTACAATTAGTCCAAAAGTATATTTCATCTCAATTTCCCTTATGAGCTAAACTAGATTCCGAGCGTACTTTTCCATACCAGCATTTGCCCGCATAGCTGCTATGATCCAAGATGGTGGAAATGATTCCCATGCAATATACCATTTTTATGAATCAATGCTAATTCCACGCGTCGTGTAAGAGATAGTGGTGAACGATTGAGTAAGGTAAAGGTCAAAATGAAGTAAAAGGACCAGCATTCCCACTTGTTTGTTCAAGCGTCATGTCTCAACATGTTTTGCAGGTGAAAACAGTCTGGGATGAATATGGCTGAGTCTGGGGCTCTCTTGGAAATGGAAGCAGATAATTTACCACTATTGCGATTCTGTCTCGAACACTCTTTTCCACAATTACTACTTCTCGTCTCACCAAAGTTGAGGCGTGTTATGTGGGGGGAGGGGTAAGGGTTGGGAACCTGGGGGCGCCCAAAGCTTTAGAAGAATGAAACGGACAGTTTACGAGCCCACATAAAACGGTAGCCCATAAAAGTAATGGCAACCAATAACTTAATTCGCGCAATAATAACTTTCGTCTCATATATATTACTGACAATATTTGCAGGTCATCCTGTAAGGCGCACCGCTACGTACGTATACAGCTTCCGCGGAAGTTTTTTCTTTTCTTATTTTTTATGTTATACGAGTGTAGCGCGACCCGATTGACTAATGGTTAGTAGTTCCGCTTGAAATCGGGCATCGAAAAAGGTTTTTAGCGTCGAAGTCTCCGGTGAATGCGAATGTTAGTCTATATTTTATTTTTATTTATTCTGCGATGGTAGTTTCCATTCACACATGAATTCTATCGTCCGGTATAGTGCAGCTATATTGTTTAGTTTTGGTAGGTTTGTATTTACTCGCTTTCAGTTAATTCAATCAAATCGCTTAGTTTCAGTATCACTTTTTTTTTTAATTACTGTAGTGCCAATCACAACAGGATTACTGCACCTCGTGTTGATATGGCGATATGTGATGGGCAGGGAAGGGAATGGAAGGGGAATAGCAGCTGGTATAGCCAGGTTGCAGGATCCACTCCTAAACTCTGGACTCCCTAATGGAAGCTCAGATGTGACGTTGGTACCGCAGGATCGAATAAACTAGAGCCTGCGCCGGGAATTGAACCCGGGATTGTCCACTCCGTAGGATGTTGCCATACCCACTGAGCCAAAAATCAATATTGATCAAAGAACTATCGTGGAAGGAAGTGAAAATAATAAAATTACATCGAAATATATAAGCTCTAATTTACGAAACGCTAAGAGGATGACGAAATTTTTAATATCTTTTGCTAAAACAGTATGCTGAGTTTAATTTCATTTAGGCTAAGAGAATTTTAGGGTGAGATTTTGAGAAATTTGGGAAATAGTTATTTTTTGCTAATATTTATAATATGCGAGACCTGGCAGCCTTGTTCAATGTAAACGTATTTGACAACACTGTAGACACGTGCTTCTAACACCAAATATATCGTCGAAAAAATGGCGGATATTTAAAGCATTCATTTTGCATTGTCACAGTGAATATTTGTTATTTTCTTCTTTTCACCACATTTATCGCGCAAGTTGCAATAGTTCACACTCAAAGAGGAAATCTCTAGCTTCCAGCTTGAATTTGCGCACACATAGGACACACCTCGAGCCGTTTGTGGAAAATGAAAGCCTCATTTGCGTATGTGTATCCTAACGGGAATTTCATATTCTGATTTCCACATAATGGCATCTTCAATATTCAACTCACCAAAAGTTTGGTGGATTCGTTGTGATGTCACCTTCGAACGAATTGTTGGCCCGTTTGTTTCAATAATTCGTTCTAAAGTTATTTATTTAAATAAATTGAGAGGGGCCTGAATACGGAATAATTGTCAATGTGCATAAGCCTAATTTATTAATTTAATTTTCTCTGCCAAGTACACGTTGCCAATAGATGATCACTAGAACTTAATGCTGCGCTGCGGATTGTAATTAAGCAAGGGAACTATCCTAAAAGGAAGGACACCAAAGTGTAGAAAAACTATTAACATAACAAAGATTTTAGCACTACAAGTTCATTAGGGGACTGATTTACTAAAATGATAAAAACAGGCTTAATTTTTAGTGCCAGTGATCTTTGTCCACGACATCCAAATTGACAGCGATATCAATTTTAAAATATATTTTTTCTAAAATGTTCAAGCAATCGGTATCAAAATGTGTAGTTCAATTCGTTTCACATTTCGCTATCTTTCTAGCTGCGTGCGCTTCGTCATTGGTTTGTCCTTTTTGTGTGGATGGCTACTTGGCGGCGCCACCTGCTTTATTCATCCAAAAAACGTGTCCACCAAAACCACATATGGCAGCACCTCGCAGCAACCACCACTCCTGTACAGTGCATCTCTACATCATCAGTACATCTCTGGGATTAACTCCACTACCATGTCAGGGCGGGTCAAAGAACTTGGTTCCACTTTGCTGCATCTACCCTGGAAAACTGCAACGAATGAAACTGCCGTCTCCACAACAGAAAGTTTGAAAAGGTATTTTTTCCCGAATTTATCTGTATCCACTTAGAGTTTGGTGATTTGTATTATTCTCTAACTATGTAATTGTGTTCAGCGACACGAGGGGTACAATAACCTCCTGTAGTGCTATTCACTACAGTGATCCTGAATAATAATAAAAAATTGTATAATTATAAAAACGCAATTTTAAACTAATTGTGATATCAAACATTTTTAAAGCAGTAGTCGAAAAAGGAAATGTCTGATGGTCAAGACAATTTAACCCGTAAGTTAGAGTTACAGGAACAAAATAAAAAGTAATTGCAATTGTATAGATATTCTCATTATCCTACAAATTGTATTGTACAAGTACGTTTGTATATTTATTCCGCTAGGAGGGAAAGAAAGGAACCTAAGCGTTCTTAAGTTTCTAAAAAAAGGGAACCAGTTCCTAGGAAAAGGAACATAGGCGTTCCTAAGTTCCTAAAAAAGGAACCACTTCCTAGGAAAAAGACTTAACTATTCTTTATGTTCTTTCCTAGGAAAAGTAATCTACACGTTCCTAAGTTGCTAAAAAAGGAACCAGTTCCTAGGAAAAGGAACTCTAGGCGTTCTAAAGTTCCTAAAAAAAGGAACCAGTTCCCAGAAATGAAAATTTTCCGTTCCGTTTTTACCCAAACACTGGTGATGAACTATTCAATATTTCAAATTACTTTCAATTATACGGTACACCGTATAATTGAAAGTGGATACGTCAGATAGTTGAGACAATTTATATGCAGAATTGTATTTACTAAACCTGTATATTCAACTACTTATTTATTTTAGTAAAGATAGTTTAATAATCTGTCATCTGTCTTCGCGTGTTCCACACGCCGTTAGCTTCACTACAGTGATTGGAAATAAATAAATAAATAATATTCGGTTTTTTAAATGTTTGCATTTTAATTTATTTCAGTGACGGCACCTTATCCACCAATTCCGTGTTTGCCGTCAATGCTATGGCCGTCAAACCAACTAAACCAGCTGCCAGCCATGTGTTAGAATTGTCTCATGCTAAAGAGGCTGCCAAAGAAGCTGCCAAAGCTGCAGACATTGCTCTTCAAAAAGCCATAGATGCCTCCAAAGATGTATCATCATTCATTGCTAAAGCAGAAACATCGTAAGATTTGTTATTTTGAATTTTATTTAACACTTTTTTAAAAAATATCTTTTATACACAAAATGGTCAAATTAGTATATCAGAATATTTTTTTTCTAAATAGCATATTTGTTGGTTACCATTTGTTTGATTGATAATAGCCCATTGAGCCATTCCGTGATTGCCGCAAATGCCTGGGCTGCCGAACCGAAAGCTAAACCAGCGGCTGAGCCCGCAGCCAGCCGTGTGTTCGGATTGTCTCATGCGAAAGATGCTGCCAAAGCTGCAGAGATTGCTCTGCAGAAGGCCATCGCTGCCTCCAAAGATGCGTTATCTTGTGCAGCCAAAGAAAACACATCGTAAGACATTTTGCTAATGTGCATTTTATTTTACACATTTTATACATTATAATTATTTGGTATACAAAATGTTGAAATTCAAACCTTGAAATTTATTTGTGAAAGAGCCAGTTTGTTGATTTTTTAAATTTGTTTCAGTGATGATGGTCGTCAATTAAGCCATTCCATGATTGCTGCCAAAGCCTGGGCTGCTACAGAAAAAGCTAAAGCTGCTGCTGAGCTTTCATCCAGCCGTGGGATAGGATTGTCTGCTGCCAAAGATGCTTCCAAAGCTGCAGAGATTGCTCTTCAAAAGGCCATCATTGCCTCCAACGATGGATCATCATTATATTCGTCTAAGACTGACGTATTGTAAGTAGTAGAACATTCAATGTTCAGTTTATAAAATGTTTTTTTCTTAGCTGTCTTCAAATCATGTAATAATTATTTTTTTCCAGATTTCGTGGCACACAAAGTGTAGAGGTACAGTTTCGAAAGGACCTGGTACCTGCATCTCTCACCACGCCACTTTTGCATTCTCTTTCGACAGGGTAATGTTTACTTTTAAACAAAAATCGATGCGCCCTCTACTGACAAATGAAAATATGAAATGTTATATACGATCAAATTTGAAAGAGAAAAAAAATTCGTAGATGTGAATATCATATTTACCTCAAATGAAAATATTTCTGTACTAGGACCCAGACTCTAATAGCAATCAACTGCATAGTACTTAAAAAACGTTCACTTAGGAGCTGTTGTAGCACAATATATTAACGTAGGAGTTCCGTGACCATAGAACAAAAAACAGCAACTTTTTGACGGTACGCGATGATCAAATACCGATTGCAATAAATAAATTAGATCGTCTTAAACGATTGCATTACTGATTTATTCCCTGGATGCCCAGAGAGCGGCGACACCGATCGGTTGGATTCACGGTCACCATCGCGCCAGCAATGCAATCAACTACGTATTTATTGTTAAAACGCTAAATATGTATACATGTACGATATTTTTTATATATTGTATGAAAAGTTTTTTGTCGTTATTTCATTAAACATCGCATACCGTCAAAAAGTTGCTGTTTTTCTTTCTCTATGGTCACGGAACTCAACGTTAATATAATGTTGTTTACCATTGAAGACCATTGAAGTTCTATTACATTACCAACAATTTCTTCCTTCCTTCACGGAACTAATTTAACAGTTGTGTAGCCATCAAGTTTATTTGCGTAAACCGGGGTGAAAAAGCAGCTTCTTGTACCGCACCCGAATTACAGCTGATCTCTGGGGGAAAACAAATATCTTCTGACATTCCCGCGTAGTCTGGTAATTTACATGCAAGGTCGCGATTCCAATTAGCCATGTACGAGGCTGGAGGGAACCTGGCTCGCACAGTGCGCATGCCAATTGGGTACAAATACATTACCTTTGCCGTACTGTACTGATTTAAGTGGTTGCACTCTGGAAGCGGAAGGTTCACCGCGCACTGCTTCACATGTATGATTTGGTCAAATCGTGTGTCAGTTCTGCGCTTGGTAATTTTTCATTCCTAAAACGTTTGTTTTTTCAATATTTCAGTTATTTCGCTTAAACTTTTTTGTGCAATTGTATAAAGCTTGCACCAAGCACCTTCTAATGTAATTATGAAAAAACGTTATGACTGTTGTGAGTTTTGGAGCACACTGATAATGATTTCTTAATCATGGTATTATTTGTTATGCTTGCAGCAGATGACAACGTTATTTTTGCAGCAATTAAAAGATTCGGGAAAAACAACCAAATGCTTAAAAATTCACCAGGTAAATAAATAAGTATGCGGTAAGCTGGTACATTTTGATTATTGCTTCAAGCAAGTTTTTATCTCACTTATTATTAATTTATACACTCATTATGCAAGCTCTTTTTTTTAATAATTTTCAAGCACTGTTGTAAATATGATAGTATCATAATTCTGTACCCCTCGTGAAAATGTGCCTCTCACATATTGATGTGAGAGGCACATTTTCACCAGTACCCCAGGATCGAATAAACAGGAGCCTGCGCCAGGAATCGAACCCGGGACCGCTTGCACATCATTCGGCATCAGTATACTCTGTGCTACGACGAGTCGTTCTTTCACAATCGAATACTTCAAATCATTGACAAATTTAGAATTATACCTTGTCAGTCTATAGTAAATGTTCTCCTGGGTTAATCTCACGCTGGCTAATAGTGTCGCCACTATCGTTATGCGCTTTATCAACGCACACGGATCGAAATAAACATCGCCTGAACCAATATGTTACTCCCTGACTACGTATACCGACCGCGAAAAAAAAATGTCCGGCACTCACAAATAATACCTAAGTTGATCGCGACGTAACAAACAATATCCTGTTGAACTTGTCTGTTTATCTGCGCGGCTGCCAAAAAAAATGAGTCTAACTTGTCGTCGAATTAAACTCTTTAATTGCCCATTTAACAGATGCCTGTCTCATGCAAAATGGTGAGCGTGTTTTTAGCTCAGAGATCCGCTTGAACGCATTGTCAAGACTGCATAATGGAGGTTAGGTTGAAGCCCGGGCTCGACTTTTTGTTCAGAGTTCACTTCGTTTACCACAGGTAGATAAAAAATCTGTATATAAATGAAAAAGCGTTTCGTATTTCACCATTAGATAGCTATTTGATCGTCGAATTGGATTTAAAGCAAAAAATTTATCTGGTGAGCTTGTATTTTAGTTTTTGTACCCGATTTACAAAAAATAGGACCAAGTAGTGAAATTTTCTCAAGGAGTGATATAATGTTTATTCGTTCGAAGTTCCTTTAAAAATCGACTTTCTGGTATGTAAAAAATTATAATGTATTTTTTTTTTCGTTCATTGCAGACGTTTATCTTCAAGTTACAATGAAAGTTTTGGCATCAGTCATCATTGCTTGTTTGCTGATATCGGTAACGGTACGTTTCTGGTTTCTTCTAAATATTTTTTTAGTTTATATCAAAAAAATAATGCTAAATTTTTTTAAATATTATTTATAAAAATATTTGATTTGAGTCTGCATGAAAGCATTCGAATGCTGCTGAAATAATGATGTTTATTTATTTCTGAAGTTAATTGCCTAGATAGCGCTTGTTATATGTCTTTCGTTTCAATTTCGTATTAACATTTTATTTCTAAATTAATTTTTAAATTATTTTAAAAAGAAAATTATAAAAATATAAAATATACAGATCTCTGGTTTCATGAAGAGTCATATGGACTTATGCGTAGATCTCAGCTGCAAAACATACAAATGCAATTAAATATTTGATTGACTAATAAACCATTTGAATAAAAATCTGGTAGTAAAGTATATTTTTTGGTAGCGTTCATTGGATGGCGCCGTTTTAAAAACTGGCGTACATCGCTTCCGTATTCAAATTGTATATTTTTATCAGCAGGCAGATTGCATCGGCCGGAAAAGTGGATATTACGCCAATCCCTTCAAAAATTGCCACCAGTTTTACTACTGTCACCATGACGAACAGGTAAAGAAATAGCCAATACTAAAAGCAACGAAATGTATGAAGTAGAGTAAAAGAGCATGAATCATAGTATCATTAAGATGCTCATGAGATGTTTCATTTTTTTATACACGCATATTTTATTTTTTTGTCGAATATCCCACATAGGTCACAAACCTAGTCTAGGCAAAATTTGCCCTCTATGATAGTTGCTGCTGATTCTTATGCCCACATCTCCCCCTTAACAACATGAAAAAACACAGCATACTGTTATCAAACTTAATTTTTTAAAAAGTACATTTTCTTCCAAACTCAGTTCTGAGAATTGGACTCCTGAACTTTGCTACTTCAACTTCTTTGGTGTTTATTTCTTTCTGAAGTTACCATTACCGTTACCATTCATGGTGGTCATTTTGTTTGTTTATGATTTTGACGTTTTGTATTGTTCCTGTTCTGAGCTAACATTTTTTTTTCCATCTAGGTGGGCCGCGATTTCAGATGCGAGCCACGTCACTTTCAATTCAGCGAGAAACACCAGGAGTGCGGCCCGCCCGAGTTGGTCAGTTGCCCGCATCACTGAATCCGAGTGACGTCATTGGAGCTCAAGATCCGTTAACCGGAATAAGTGATAAAGTTCTGGCGAAGCCATCTATTTTACAGATGCGAAACAATATCGACAAGATAATCTGATAGTGCTCACTTGCAACCATCTGAGAATCCAAAATTCCCGGTCTTATTTTTAGTACCTCAATTTGTATTAAATACGAAAGTCGTTCACAAAACCTCCACAAATGATTACAAGCATGAGCCCTCATTAGCACCATCCGTGAAGCAGATCAATAAACAGCAACAAAATGTCGCTTAGCATGAAAAAATAAAAATATCATTGCCATTTGAAACTGCAACATTGAAATTGACATTGTGCACAATAGCATTCATAAATGGCACAACATCTTCACTGATCCGCAGATGATCGCCTACAACGGCGATAAACACGGGTACGGTGAATTCAAGTTTTTTTTAATATTGATCGAAGAGTGACGTTAGGTGAACACAAATTTTTGATCTAAAAGTCAATATCTGACCCACGTTGACCACGTTGACAATAAATAGGGATTTTTCCAAATGGAATTTTTCCAAAAATTCCTCGTTTTTTCGAGGGTATTAAAAGTTCAATTTTAATTGATTTCCAGATTAACTGCAATGTGCTGAACACGTATTTTAGATCTAAAAGTCAATATCTGTACAATTTAACCCATAAACTACGTTGTCAAAAAATAGGAATTTTTCCAAAAAATCATGTGTTATATATACTATGGAATTTTTAAAAAAATTCCAATTTTTTTCAAGGGTATAAAATGTTCAGATTTATTTGATTTTCAAAATAATTGCATATTTTATATCTAAAATTTGATATCCATTTAATTTAACACCTAAATCACGTATTTAATAATATATAAATAATATAACTCATAAACCGCATTGTCAAAAAATAGAGATTTTTCCAAAAAAATCATGTGTTATATACTATAGAATTTTTAAAAAAATTCGTGGATTTTTTTAGGGTATGAAAAGTGCATTTTTTAATATTCTTTCTGATCAATAAGGAGGTGCTGAGTAAATATCTATTGTCTAAATGTTGATATCTATACGAATTGATCCCTAACTCACGTTTTAAAAAAATCTAAATTTTTGGAAAAAATCATGAGCTATACTAT
>JAUJYS010001011.1:0-19157 GCA_033995665.1 Melogona broelemanni | reverse complement strand
ATGAAGAACACACACGGGAATGCAACAGGCACACGCGTAGAAACGGTTAACAAAAATTGACGCAAGTCCAAGCCGCAATTTTCGAAGTAGTTTTAGTTTGAGCAAAACGATGGTAGATGTCGCATTTGAGTTAAGGCAAAAGCCGTGGTGATTAGGCGACATCTAGTGAGAGAATGTGGCAATAAACACACACACACACACCATTTTCAGTCTTATAGTATAGATTCTACGTAGCGCCTAGTGCACTACAGGATTACTGCACCCTCGTGTCTCTTTGGAAATATGTGAGGGGCAGGGAAGGGACGGGAAGAGTTTCGAAATAAATGCAGCTGGAATAGCCAGACTGCAGGATCCGGTTTAGTTTAGGTTAGTCATTTATTTATTTATTTGACTAAAAAGGCTTAATTGTTTTGAAATTCACTTTTAAATGACTTAAAAATCTTTTAAAATTTTACTAGGGGGAAAAACTAGTCGGGGAAATTTGGTGACAGTTGATGTTTCGAAAAAAAAATGCGCTAAAAAATCAAATTACTTACTTCCACGTCGAAGTCAATTTTATTTATTTACTTTTTAATCGAAGGAACGTCCACGTTCCTTTGAAACAATAACGAACAACGTCATCGCTTCTTTTCGTTTATGGAGGAAAGAGAAACGTCTTCGGTCCTTTATTCAAACGGAGTAACGAGGACCCGGAACGATTTCCTTTTCAAAAGGAACGTACCAACAGTTCCTTTGCCAACGGAATATTTTTATAAAGGCGAGGTACTTATGTAATACGCTCGCGTTTACGCAATTTCTTGCGGCAATGGTTATAGTGAAGGTGACTTTGCCAGCATCGCTGTTGACAACGACGAAGGCGTTGATCGTCCGAAGCGACGCTTTCGCTGACGTGGCCAAGTTACCCGGAGTAGTTAATGAAAAATAATGGGGAAAATAAAATAGTAACTTGGCGCGGAGGAGAAAGCGGTTACGGTTTTCAGCAATCTGGTGATCATAATTAAGAATGAACGCACTTTTATAAAACGATACAACTCGCAATAGAAGACAAACACGCGAGGTATAGGAATGATGTGCACTACGCCTATAGGATCGTTAAAGACTGCTGAAGATCATAGTGTGGTGTGCGTGAAATGTGGTACTGTCTATCCTTGGTAATTATTTTTATTAATTTACAGTCGAAATCGAATTGTCTTAAATCGCACATAACTAATGTAGCCGATTTAAAAAAATGTTTACGATCCGTCTAGCGCAGTGGGAATGGCAACACACTGCTGAGCGGGTGATCCCGGGTTCGATTCCCGGCGAAAGCTCTCGTTTATTCGATCCTGGGGTGCTGGTGAAATTGTGCCCTTCAAAATCTTCTTCAGTGATATTCGTTAGTGAGGGGAATTTCCCTACTAAAGATATAAAGGCACAATTTACAAAACGCAAACAATTTAGTTTAATTAATTTTATATTAACTGTGTGTTACTTCGGAACCGACAAAAAAAATTTGATCTCATCTAGACAGGGATCATCCACGAACGTGCATCCTGGAGCGCAGGATGATCATCCTGATATAACCACCCAGTTTCGGTAGATCATGATCATGACAGCAAAGCTCGTACTCACGTATACGCCAGCTTGTTGATATACTGTTACGTGTGGTTTCATGGGCTGAAAAAGACTGCAGCGAGGCTTTTCAAAAAATTGCATAAAACTCTCGAATGATGCTAGTCAACTCATCATGATTGCGCTTTAATCGCCAAATTGCCGCTACTTAGCGTTTAGGAAACATGTACAATTAATGAGCTCGCTAATATCCATTAAAAGTTTTATCTTTATGGCCGGTGCACACTATTCCCGCATTCTCCTCGCAGCACTGTTTAGGATAAAAACACGAAATTAGTGCAATCTTTACCGCAATTTAGGTGATCTCGTAATATTACTTTAATTACAAATCTGCGCTGTTAGCTTTGCTGAACGCGTATACGATTATACGACAGTCGATTTAATTTAGTTACTTACCGCGGAAAATTTCATTAAAATGTAATATTTACCGGAATATGGTATGAGGTTATGTATATACCATTCAAATTGTTAATGATCTCTCTTTCTGCTGAGCAAATGTGAGCATTTTAATATAAAAAAAAATTAAAGTAAAGGCTGTTTTTAAGAATTTAAAATTAGTTCTCGATTTTTGCTAAATCATTCTAATCCATTAAATTGTGTTAAAAAAATAGTATAGCGCTGAATAAAAAAATTCCAATAACATCGCGTAAGAAAGTAGACGATACAATTATTTTAGAAAGAAGATTTAATTTTTGAAGAATCTGCAATTGGCATGGCAAAGGTGCAGTTTTGCATTAATAACGGTACAATTAATATAAATTTTTTGTATGGAAAAAACAAAGGCAGGGCACGTACGCTGCCAGAAACGTATCAAAATGTCATCCACCTAATCTCCATGTCTGCAAGACTCATTGGTATGCAACGCGCATATTTTTGTTGGGCCAACAACACCACGCTCAGCAGCAACAATGTGGGGTATTTGTTTTCATACGTTATTAAGCAGGGATTTTGAGAAACCTTTGTGCTTTGTTGACGTAGGTGTCACTTTGTGTACGCAGATAAACAACGTACAACGAGGTACAAGCAAATGTGAACAATAAACGAACGAAATCGTGTTACTTTTTGATGATTTTTACTCAAATACGCAGCAATATCTTCCATAAACGAAGTATACATGTAGGACATTTCTCGTTTTCTTCTTTATGACTTTAATTTTTATTTGTATAAAATATATTTATTTTAATTTTTTTAAATTACTGATCACTGTAGTGAGTATTACTATTCACAATGGATGCAAAAACGCATCAGATGTCCTGGTGATGTTCCCACTTTTTGACATTTACACCCATTTGCATTCCAGATTAATGTTAGGCGCTTTTACGAATTGGTTTTGGATATACTTCAATATAATTCAATATTAACTGCTAATGGTTGAAGTCTTTTCGAGAAATAATGCATTTATCAGACATATTTGAATAGTAGGAAAAGAGCATTGTTTCCGTTACTTTATCCATAAAATACTTGGAAAATAAATTGTGTGACAGGAAAATAGTTATTTCGTTAATGTACAGCTGTCTTTGGACTGTACTGTGCGTTGGTAATACAACTATTCAGGTACCTCGATGATGTTAGATGAACTCGCTACGTTGATAAACCAAGTGGCAGATGCAGAGCCTTGCGGTTTGGAAGCTTAGCAGTGAAATATTTACAAGGGATGCCGATCCAAACTTGTACGTTGTCAACCGTCAGGCCAGCAGACACACGATTGTTGATGTCAAACGGGGGAGGCAAAATTATATGCAAAACATACTCCCACGCGCATGCAGGAATGGCACATTCATGCCGTAATTACGCCGGCAAGATACGCAGCGCTAAACGAAACTTGGCCTCGTACCATGCACGTAGTAACCGCGATTGCAACTTTGTGTTTCGCGCAGCATGGGAGGTTCGAGAGTCGGTTCACCGGTTTATTCCAATCAGCGATATTTAATAGTAATTAATGATGATAGATTAGGAGGGAAGATTATATATGAAGCTGCGCCATTAATGCTCTTGATAAAATGAAAAACTAGATTTCGAAAGTGGAGCTCGAGGAATGGGTAAATGTCAGAGGTGGGCAAACTTTCGGATTGTCAGTGCTATAAAGTAGAAGGCGCATTGCGAGGTTAGGCATAATTTTTAACCGCACGGTTCGCACCTAGCGCTCGCATTGTATATCTTTATTCAGCCCTGCCGAAACAGATCGTTTGGATACTAACGCGTGTATGAAAGTCATGCAGGATATTCCGGGGTTTCATGTCATGTCTAAGACAGGCAACGTTCTGCAATGACAATGCAATTTGCCATTGTTTCTTTTTATTCTACACTATAATGGTTTTGCTCTCGCTTCATTCTTGCTTCGTTCTCGCTTCATACACATATGTATACCTGATCTTTGAACCAGGGCGAGCATATTGATTTGTGGATCTCACCTTTAGAGAACCTGCTCCCAAACTAAATTACACTTGTTAAAATCTAATTTCATTTAATATACTGCTAGTTAATTACAGTTAACATCGTTGTTAATACGTAAGATATTAGATTGTTGTTAGGTAATAATAAAGAGTTATTTTTAAAAATTGTTATAATTGTTATCACTTTTAACTGAAAATGATCGCGGAATCTGATGGTTTTAGTGATCTTGGAATAACATTTGGTTTGTTTAGTATCTAGCAAATAAAGGACTAGTGCAATTGAGATATCTGGAAAATTATAATTATAATTTATAATATTTTAAGTCAATATATGACTTGTTGTTATGCAGGATTCAAGAAAGTAATATTTTCATTTGATCAAAAATAAAAACTCGTTGGTGTAGGCTAACGCTGTCTCTGCTGCAAGTTTCTTCTGGATGAATTTCTTCGAAAGAAAAGGAGCTCGTACCAAGCATAAACCGTTTTGGCCCGGATCTTCTTCCCAACCCTTCCAACAGCAAACCAACTTCTGTCGCACGCAATCCAATTTCCGGTTTGATTACGAAGGTCTTATTTTTACCCGCATGTGACGGCAAGTGGCGGTCATTTTCGGAAACAAGGCCGTCTTTTCGCCACGAAGGCGTGATTCGTTTAGGTACCCGTGGGATGGCGATGATCTCTTGAGTTCATAGATTTGGAATAAATATTAAATTCCAATCGTTTTGAAACAAATAATAATTTATTGAACATGGACGAGGATCAACTAAACGCCTCCAGGCAGCGTTGGGTAGGAACGAAACGGATAAGTTCTGTTCTTAGGAACTGGTTCCGTTTTTGAGAAATTTAGGAACGCCTAGGTGCCTTTTCCTATGAAGGAACGTTTGGAACGGTTTAGTCCTTTATTCAGAAACTGTAACGGATATTCCTTGTTTGTGTACAAGGTTAGTTTTCCCACAGCTTGCAATTTTCTACGAGTAAAATATTCCAAAGTGTGTTAAAGCTGATCAATTTTACAACATCAAATATAAATTGCTAATGTTTTTAACCTATAAACGCGGAGTTGTACTTGATTTTTAACTATGCCCGCAAATCGGCATGTCATTTGAATCAAATTTATTTGGTATCAAGAACATTATCACACCACTCGACATTTTTTTTAAAAATATTTTTTAATCGAAGGAACGAAAAAGGAACGAATAAGTTCCAGGTTCCTTTTGAAAAGGAAATAGGATCGCTCAGTTACCTTTTAATTTCTGTAACAACTGGAACGGGAACTGGTTCCTTTTGTCGTAGGAGGAACGGGGTCTGGATCAGGGTTGTTTTTCAAAAGGAACGAACCCAACACTGCCACCAGGTCACCATCTTCTCATTTGCTGATGGCATTTGCTTACTTCATTTCATAATAGCATAGCGATATTACGTGCAAGTATGCAGGATATGCTATCACTGCAGAGCCGAATTTGTAACTGTGAAAGCATATTAAGATCATTTCGCTTACTAGGACATTTCGCTCCTTAACTACGAATATGAAAAACGGTACAACTTGTTCTGCTATGGCGTGATAACAGAAATGCGTTTCAAAAATATTCAAAAAAAAAAAAAAATTGCTGCGAATCTCTGCGCCATTCCATTTATCGCTCAATTTAGCCTCCAGGCAGAATAATATATTTTGGCAATAGAAGTATGCGTTGTAACTATAGTCGGCGACTCCAATAGTTTACACAACTGTTGACAACCTTGACGTCAATTGTGGCCTCGTCAAATGTACGTTTTGAAATTACCCATAAGGCCGATCCGCGTACATCGATAATAGAGTATCAACGCCAATGAATTTTCGCTAATCTTCGCCCAATCGATTTACAGTTTACATAGCCCGTAGGAAATAGGTGTAGTGAAATAGGTGGCGTTATATTTTATCGATAGTCTTCGAATTCCTTCAAACTGTAGGTATTTTGTTGTGTATCGATGTACGCTATTAGCCACTTGCTTGTGAAAGCAAGGTATTTCCAACTGAATGATCTACCAAAAATAGTTTACAGAAAAAAATAGATGTTTATTTTCATATCATGGAATTGCGTTTTAAAGATAGAAGAAATTTTGTATTTTTGTGCCTATATGTTCACGCTTAACTAATTACCACAAACATAAATAATTTCCATGTAGCACAACTTGAAATTCGCAAAGCATTATTACATCACATTGTCTCTATGAGGAATATCTGTGCCTGCTGTTTTTTCTGTGTTTTGTCATTTCGCTTTTTGTGTACGTGTAAAATTTAAGCGTCTATGCAAACTATTCATTTTGTCTACTACGAATGGCCTATTTTCAGTTTTTCTATCTCATGCGCGAAAGTGGAAGATCAATTTCAGTGTACTTTCAGTTTGTAGTTAGAAACAAAAGAAGTTCTATTCTCTATTGGGTCTAATGTTTAAACGGATTACTCGCTAAATATTGATTTCGGCAAGCTTCACTGCACCGTTGTTAGGATAAACTAAAGTTTTACTCTCTATTGGGTTTTAATTTTTAAACTGAGCGCTTTCGATCGAGCTTAATAAGTTCGTGCATGAACTGACGCATTGAATGTTCATGCATGCATTTTTACTCAGTGAAACCCATGCATTCCTCAACGGCTTAAATATTCAGGGTAAGCTAAGTAGCTAAAAGGAAAGAAATAATGATTTTAGGAAAAAAAAAAAAAAAAAAAACCACCGCAAACAGTGGAAGAAGAACGAAACTCACGGAGCCATCGCTGAGTGCGCGTTCTCGCAAAACCAAAAACAACAACCTCTCGAGGCCTTTGCGCAGCGATCTCTCATTTTTCATCGCACGCCCCCCTCCCCTTCTCCTTCCCTACCTCTCGTTACTTATGCATTTATCAATTTTTAGTCGCTGCGCCTTTCAATTATCACGGCTCGGCACCGAAAAACGAGCGCGAAAAATCTATTTAGACTTTGTTACGGAATTGACAGCTAAGTGAATATTCTCCGAGGTGATCGCTTCCGTCCCCCGAGTCGTAGAATAGAGGCAGCCGTGCAGTTAATTTCATAATTTTTTTAGGCTCCACCTGATTCACCAGATCTTCCTACAACCCCTAGTCTGCGATATCGTACCGCCACACTTTCCACGTTTTAATAAGAATATAGCGCTATCCTATATAATGAATCAGAGTCCCCGCCATTTTGTGTGCACAAAATCCTGAATGCGCAGCTACAACGCCTTTTGTGAGGCAAAGTCCACGCTGTGACTTCAAGATGGTAGTAATATTCGAATGAAGCCTGCGAAAGTGCTGCCTGTCCTTGGACAGGCTTAAGCGCTGGTTAAATTTTAACTTAGAACAAAATAACCGATTGTTTACTGTGATAAATACACTGAATTCAACTTATATCCTATCTACTGGATCTCTGGTATTTAAAAATCACTTTGTGATGAACTACTTTTATAATTGACATATGGGAAATTGTGAAATCCCTTTGATATAAATTTACCCCGATACGTCTCCCGGTAGATATATTTTCTTATAGCCAATGATTAAATTGTTTATGGTTTGTGGGGGTCACCGGAGGATAATATGCCAATTCATTTTATCCGAGGCACAATTTGTCCTAATGCATTTATCATGTACATAATCGCGGGGGTTTTATCATACGGTACAGCTGTTCATTTTGTACATTTATATCTCGGCGAATAGCCTTGATAAAACCGCATACCACCACCACTACCATACCCGTTATTATTATTCGGAATTTATTCCGATAGCAGGTCTATATGGCGCATGCCAATGAATGAATGAGGGGAGGGGGATAGGCGTATTATTTCAACACCGGATTAACATTTTACGGAACCCTTTTTTCTTTCCCATGGACCGCGATGGTTGTGGTTGCTTGTCGTTAGCCGGTCCGATGTGGCGACAACACGGTGACCGAGAAACATTTCGGCTGTTAGATTCTCCTGATGTGAGTTTTACTTTGTGACAACTTATTAGGCAAGTATCATAGCTAAACGAAAAATGATTAGAACCGTGAGTCTGATCATCATTCTTTAAGGCGCTGTCCCTGACTTTGCTCCCCTATTCGTTTACATATCGACGATGACTGAAACTCGTGAAAATAATATAGTTTTTTAATCAAAGTTCATAAGCACAAGAACACAAAAAACGATGCATATAATTTAAGAATATCATTTGTAATTCGAAAGGGACCTTGATTCGAACGATTTTAAATTGTTGATTTTAAATAAAAAGGATCTTGATTCCAGTGTAGCGTTACAAGATTAGAGGCCAGACAGAGATAACAGATTGGCGAATTCAAATTATTTAAAACAAATTTGAAAATTTTGAAAAATAAAAATGACTGTACTGACCGAGATTCCAATACAAGGAAACACTGTCACTACCGAAATGAATATAAATAAAACATATGAGTAGTAACACCACCTGCTATGGTTAGACGATCGTCTAACCATAGCAGGTGGTGTTAGTAATCTTGCCTCTAATCTTGTAACGCTACACTGGAATCAAGATCCTTTTTTATTTAAAATCAACAATTTTAAATAATAAGTTTAAAAGTATTTATTCGTAGTAATAAAGTAGTCGAATTTAGTGTGATAGTGAAAATAATAATAAAAGGTAGAAATTACTAAATTCGACTAGTTTGTTATAATTAATTTAATATTAATTTGTAATTAACATCCATCTCGGCGTAATTAACGCACCTTTGTTTTAACTACGAATCCACTGGTATAGTAACGCCATCTCATGGTAAATCGAATGGCGAATATCTCCGGAATACAAGAGGGAATAGATTACCTCATTATAGACTGAAACTGCACAAAAAAAAAAAGAAGAAAGAAAAAAAATGCGCCACTTGTTTTCGCGCTCGCGCAATTTCAAAGTTCTCTAATATTTCGCTCGAGAGACTATAGGCACCGTTGTGTCCGCCGAGCAAAATTGAAGCACCCCTTTTTATTCGACGGACGAGGGAGTAAGAGAGAGAAATTGCGAGCGAATTGTAAACGCGCCTATCTTTTGTCAACGGCCGTCTACCGTACCATCCCCACCCGAAATTCATTCACGTTGAACAGAAGCACCGTTCGTTGTCTACGTAAAGCTATACCGCATCATCGGTTCGTCCCGTGATTTCTCGGAAGTGGGCTCTCGCGCGCCCGTGTTTGTGTGTGTACATTAATGGGCGAAGCGGGCTTCCTTCAGGTTGTGATTACGCTCATATGAGCGCGTTTTTACGACTGATTATTACGCTAATCAACGGAGATAGCAGCGCGATTCAATTTGCACAGAATCCATCCAGACATCTCGAAAATATGCGAGGAACGTGACACACGGATGAAAAAGCCCACGCGCCTCAGCCCATCGTTACGTCTCTATATCCATCGTAGGGAACCTCGTGAGACCCGGCTCGGTAGAAGTGCCGTGTGGTTTAGTGGTTAGCGTGTCGGATTACTATTCCCGTGATCGCGGGTTTAACTCACGATGATATTTTCGGAATTTTTCGGCCGAGAGAAATTCGCTTGCGCGCCATCATTCGGAATGGAATTAGGAACATAAGACCCGTGCCTCTGCGTTGAAGATCCCAAGTTAGGTTAGAAGCTTAGACTAGGCCAAATTATCAGGTCGCCTCCTGAGGGTGGGTTTTACAAAAATTAGTAATATAGTACCAAACTGTTGTAGAGGTAAACATTGGGCATCGTCCTTGACTTGTCATTATCTCTACGAGTTGTTATCCCTGAAAATTTTGCCTAGCTTTATCTTCAATTAAAATTACAATGTTTTCCTGAAGTAAACTCCAGGAAAACATTGTTGTTGTTACAAATTACAATGTTTTCCTGAAGTAAACTCCAGGAAAACATTGTAATTTAAATTGAAGATAAAGCTAGGCAAAATTTTCTGGTCACACTATAGGAGTATGGTCCATAGGGAGCTTTGACATGAGTAAGTTGGTATAGATCAATTATATTGTGTACAGTTCGAACTGTACACAATATAATTGATCGAGTATATTGTGTACAGTTCAAGTCAACTGCGTACAAATTGGCTGATTGTTAAAAGTACCGCATTCTGCGAAAACGCACGCCGTCAAAACTGTCGCGTGAGCCCGAACTTTTTTTTTTTACAATGAACAGATAATTGAATGAATTTTCCCTTGTAATTAATTGAACAAGCGCTCCTGCTTGAACACGTGGTCTCAGGGGGAGATTTGCGGCATTTTTCGGGCAAGTCGTATAGACGATAAGCGGCCCTGCACGTATGTGGGGGCTCTCCCATTTCACACGCAATCACCATATCAGCCGCGTTAAAAAAGCCACTATCGGACAAAAACTAAACCAGAAATTTAATTTGACTATTTCTATTCAGGCTCCCATTATTTTAGTGCCGTTCAATTTTTCTTGCCCGCAAACCAACAATTCATAATGGAATTAGTCGAACAATATTGCAGTAACGCTGTTTCCAGCCGCATGAAGTGCTGCTCTCTTACCTTCGGGAAATATCGGCCGATCTGAAGTGTGGCTTATGAGCCAGGCGGACGATCTTTTAGTAATGAGTACTGAGTGAGTGACCGCTATTGTGTATAATTAATCAAGAATAGGTTTAGATTAGGTTCAGGTTTAATCCGATTTGCAGTGAAATCCTGTATAATAAAACAGTTTCCGCCATTTTGTGTGCACAAAATCCTGAATGAAGCAGCTGCAATGCCTCGAATGCTACGCTGTGTCTTCATGACATCAATATTCGATTGAAGACTGAAATTGATTTCCGGCCTCGTACAGACTTTAAGCGCTAGTTAGTAATATTCTTGTCCATCTTACCTAACAATCATTTTTTGACAGATCCTATCTATAATTTAATTAGTAATTTATGTTTTCTGTCTCGCCGAATCAAGCAATGCATCTGATGTGTGGTGCGGATTGCGAAGCTTGCGCCAGATTGACCGATAACAAATGATTATGACCCATGTGACGTTGTTCACGTTTTTAGTGACCCCTCAGCTACACCGTTTCCAAACTTTCTGCGGCACAGGACTGAAACAAGACTGAAAATTGCCAATCTTTTACGGCTACCTATTACGTGTTACTCCTGATGGTGACCGCAGGTAGAACGACAATTTGGAATTATACTACTACCATTAGGCGACTTTATGCAGGTTAAACGACTTCAAATAGCATTTGGAACGAGTTGAACATGCGGAGTTGTTCTATTAAAGCTGATGATGACCGCCAGCATTGTTGCTGCAAATACGTTCTTGTCGTTGGGCGCGCGTTCAGAAATGCAAAATAAAATCGATCTGAATATTCAAAGCGAATCGTTAAAATTATTAGAATACTTTATGAGAGACTCGCGTGCTTTTATTTAAATAGGGTTGTTTGTTTTATTGACAATTTTTTATGCAACACAAAAAACCGTCATCACCCCAAGAGGGGAATTCTTCCACACCTTAGTAACATCTAAATGTTAACTATGAGGTGTGGGTTATTATGTCTAGGAATGGCTGATTATTATTGGCTTAATTAACCGTAATTATTACGGAAAATTTTGCTTCAACTCATGGGCTAATGCAGGACCCAATGGTAATATTAGAGAAACTTTCTGATTCGTCAAGAAAACTTGAGGAATTACCTCCAGTTTATTCAGAAAAGCTTATAAAAACCTACAGTTTATTCAAGAAAATCTTCTTTCTCTATGAAAATTTGCAGGATCCTTAAGATAACTTGAAAAAGCATTCAGGTTACTTGAGTAACCTGAATGTTACTTGGGAAAACCTTCAGGTTCATAAAGCTGAAAATGTTTTCAGAATTCTCAAGAAAATTTTAAAAAAACATTCAGGTTACTCAAGAGAACTTGGGGTAACCTTCAGGTTCCTGAAGGTCTATGAAAATTTACAAGATCATCAAGAAAACTCGAGAAAATCTTCAGGTTGCTCAAGAAAACTTGGGCTGTTCCTTCGGTGCTCTGGACCTTCATACAGGCTCATACATACAGCACTAATGATCACTAGTTTTCTTGTGATATCAATTTCAGCATCCGTACCGTTAGTGGTGCTCGATATTTGAAAGGGGTCAATTTCACCTCCATTGTAATTAAGCTTGGTCGATAGACAGAATGCCTAATTGCCATTGCTAAATCGAACGTGCAGGTATCACCTAAGAGCCACTAGCTGTTACCCTGCAGGAAATCATGCAAATCAACGCAGCACTTTGCCCATCAACGAACATAACCTACCATATGCAATGCATATTCCCTTAAGCCTCTCCGTTACGGGACAGTGCATTTTGATGTCGGCGACCGCGGTGGGCACTTTCATAAAATGAAATACAAAAAATATGTCAACCATTCTTGAAGGCAAACGAGACCTCCTCTTGCCCCATATTGACTTGTTTCAACAGCTCAGGCACGTAAAGTGTCGGGAGTTATCGCCTGGGACATCGCACAACAGGAAAAGCTTTTACCTCATTCAAAATGGCCCCTATCAACTAAGTCTGAGATTGCGAGAAAATCTGTAAGCGGAAAAAAAGGAGATGGCTGTGCCTAAATTACGAGCCCATAAGCCACCGCAAACATTAATAATGTATGTCTTTGTTGTTTTACGAACGCTAATGGCATCCATATTTAAGTGGTGCCATGAGCAAAGCACGCTGAAAGATTTTCTTTAAATATAACTATAAAATCGTGGATTGCCTAGATCTTTAGCAAAATCAATATTTTTCTTTTAACTTATATTTCAATTGCCATAGGATTTTCAAATACCATTTCAAGCCTTTTGATTCTGATAAAAATGAAACCGAAATGAACGAATTAATTTTGCGAAATTACCCACCGTTATTGATGATTCATGGGAATTTGAAGCACACAAATTCAATCTTGACATACTGTTACTCGTAACGTTTTCAGGGATCACCTCATTGCATCATCAGCTAAATGTTATTTTGCACTATTTTCCTTTGATTTTGCTCAATTTGCTGTCTGTTATTCAATTATATTTAATTTTGGAAGTGAAATAATAATTCAACCCTTTTGATTCTGCTTTCTGTTTTTCAACTGTATTGAATTTTAGAAGTGAAATATGAATGACTATGCAGTACACGTAAATAAGAAATTCGTCTTTAAAAATAGGGTTTCATTTAGTGTAGCCAGTTACGCATCATTTCTCGATGCTGCAGTAATTTCGATATATCTTCTCAAGCAAAACAAGATAACGATGCAATTTGTAAAGCATAATAGAAGCACAATTTCTATTATGTTTCCGATTGTTGGAAATACTAAAGAAACTTTATGAACATTTTTTTTTCTTCTTTCTTCTCCGCTCAGAAATGTGAGGCTAGCGATAAAAAATAATGTCTGTGGAATAGTTTCTGATGCATACAATGGTCCCGGTATTTTTCGGATCACTAAGAAGTGTGAAAAAAAAATAATAGACACCATTTATAATGCATAAAGTTGAGATGGTGATGCGCTTCTTGTGTACTTGTAGATAGTGTAAGAGGTGAATGCAGTGAAACTCCAGTAATGCGATTCGTTCAGAATTAGTTTGCATAATGCGTTGCTGCCGTTTCTTCAGAATGACGAACTTAAAATCAAAATTAATACTTTGAGAAACTTCCAGAATGTTAGCATTTTCACAAATTGTGATTTTCGGGGAGTTTTTAACGATAAATCGCACAAACTGTAATTACAGATTTACTGTTAACTGTACTTTAAGGATTGGTAATAATTATGCAGTGAACAAGCATATTTACTATGATATCTATTTTAATATATACAATAGCGTAATTAAAAGGGATCATTTGGAAGTTATAATAAAAATAAAGATTGCCTGTTTCTATAATAAAAATGATGTGGTCTTCGACCAGAGAAGACGGGGAAACGGCAACTTCCTTGATAACAGATGTTTACTTGGTTATCTTGGAGCAAAAATTACAATTACGACGTTGTTACAATAATTGTATTATGTTAACTGCTGATTTTACACAAAAAATAAACAGATAGTACGTACTGAACGAATGTACTATCTGTTTATTTGCTGTATATATATGTTATCTGCTGATTTTACACAAAAAATAAACAGATATTACGCACTGTACGTATGTACTATATGTTTATTTTTTTGTGTAAAATCAGCAGATAACATAATACAATTATTGTAATAACGTCGTAATTGTAATTTTTTCTCCAAGATAACCAAATAAACATCTGTTATCAAGGAAGTTGCTGTTTCCCCGTCTTCTCTGGTCGAAGACCACATCGTTATTTTCCAACGACTCCTAAGATATTCTCATCTATATGACTATTTATATTTGTAAGAAATGTGCATAATGCAAAGCAATAATTTTTGCATGAAGAAATTTGGTTAAAGTATGTGTCCTCTTCCAAAATAAAAAATAGCAAGGTAATCATTTCTAAAAGGAACATTGGACAGAGCTCAAAACCGTTTGTAAATCTATATTTGGCTTACCGAGGCTCAAAAATAATATTTTGCCAAGTCACCACAAATGCCTAGATGTCAGATTAAATTATCTTTCATACCCTGGAAGTGCATGTCTGCTATGCTCTCCCTTGCCGAAGTTTGAACAGCTACATGCTTTTCCAGCAGTTTCTTTTTACATTACGCAGTATTCCCATAACTGAAAATGTTGCGAAAACATATTTATGCTCGCAATTAGATAAAATGAAACGATAAATATAGATTCTATTTTAAAATGTGATAAAAAAATAAGAAATATAAAAAAACCATTAGAAACTTTATAGGGAACAGTATAATTAACTAACATTAACTTAAAAAATCCCAGTAATGAGACCTGAGACCTTACATATATAGTGCATATGTTGTTTAAATCTGACAAACACATTTCATCTGAAACGAGTGTAATCTAATTATAAATTAATTTTAAATCTATTGATCTTACAACAAATTAGCAGGTTACAACAAATCAAATACATTTTTTAGTAAGGAACACTATGCTTTTTTCATTGTCTTTGCTTGCATTATTTTTTGCAACATAAAATAAATTCTCCAAACCGAAATATTGATTTTAGAGTATACGAGAAGACTGATGTATCACCTAAATAATGAAAGAAAAACAATTTTTTTTTCCACAATAAGAAATCCTTTTTTAGTAGTGACAGCAACCCCCCTCGCGGAATCAATATGAACTGGCGTTGCGAACCAGATGACAGTGCGATTGGGTTACGCCAATTGAAACATGTAAGCGCTCGAGGGAACAACTTCTATGTAAGCGTAACAGGCGCGATGTCGCCTTTAAAAACCCCATTTACGGTATGAGTATTGTATGAAGCGAACATTATGAGTTTATTTTTGCAATAAAGGGATAGAAACAATACAGGAATAGCACATAAAAATATAATATTCTGATCATGATCATAATCGTATACTGAATAATATTTAAAGATAATGACTAAATTAATATTCAAATTTTCATATGCAAATGCAAATGAAATAAAATGAAAATGTTTTGATTGTGCGTATACAGTACGTATTCGTAAATTAAATTAAAATTAGGTGATTAATTTAAAGAAACTAAAAATCGGTAAAATAAAGTTTGATTCTTATTTTACTAATTTTTAATTTATTTCGTTTAATATAAGTTAATTTTCATATTCTTTTACATCTGTCTCGGTATGCATTCTTTTCGCAAATTAGTTACAATTGAACACATTTAAAAAGCAATTACTTTACCTATTCCCCTGATCTGATTTTTCTGGCCTTAAACAAAATTAAACAAAATTAAATGCAATTATATCTTTACCAGTGTACTATTTGTTCCTATCGCTTAAGCCTACCCGATTCATTCAAATTAATCAATGAAATCGAGACAGGCAGCACTTTCGCAGGCTTCAATCGAATATTGCGACTATCATTACGTCACAGCGTGGCCTTTGCGTCACAGAGGCGTTGCAGCTGAGCATTCAGAATTTTGTGTGCACAAGAATTTGAGCATTTAAAATGGCGGAAACTTTATTTCATTATATAGGATACGATATTTATGCGTTTTATCAGTAAATGCTAATATACAAATTGTACCACCAGATACTACAGACTGTACTTTTAATATCGGTGAAAACAACTGTGATGCAATTGTTTTCAACTTGCCACATTCGTATAGGACCCAGTACACATTAAAACCAACTCGTATCGCGTTACTTGGCTCAAGGTTGCTTGACGATAAGCGAATAATACGTCTTGCTGACACATCTTAAGTCACGGCGGTTGTAATAGCGCATTGGGCCGAGCCACTGTTTCTGCCGGACGACTTCTCTTATATGTATAGAGAGAGAGATAGGGCAAATATTGCTGGAAGGCCAGTACAACAAAGCGACATGTAATCTAGGACTGTGATAAATCTAATCCGAATGACAAATACGTGTTTTGCGGATGCAGCGGATGTCTTTCTCGCTGCGCATATACGCTCGCGTTAGCTATATGCCTCCATGTACGAGTGCCTACTGTATGTACATGGACGACTATAGAAAATATACCCGAGGAAGATAAATACAGGACGACCTGTTTTTCTGATGCATCTGTTTCAATACGAATCCCAGCAGCGAGTGCAATGGCAACAACAAGAAAAACATAAGGATAACGATGAATGCAAATAAATATATGCATGCACATAGATGTCCTAATCAAAACTAACTAAACTAAGAACGTGGTTCGGTACAGTGCCGAAATAAAGACGAACAGAGTCTGGCGAACTATTTTATCAATGTAAAGGTGGCATTTGAAAACAACAATTCAATGTGGGTACAGTGATCAACGAAATTCCGATTACGACCACGTGGCCACCTCGCTTAAAAAAGTCAGTTTTTCGACAACACAAGCCAATTGACCCTCACAAACCTCATGTGTACCAATAGTACGTTGATAGTTGCCTCTAGTTGACGGTATCGATTTCACATTCGCTAACGTGATCATTAGCCGTGTTTGGGCGTAGAAAAAATTGATTAAAAAAATTGAAAACTCTCGAAATATACGAGTATCAGAAAAGACTATCACACGAAAAAAAATGCGTACGATCTCCACGACTGACTAAGTAACAAATTAACGTTTCTCTCCCGTTCAATTGTAACTATGAGTTAGTCATGACGGTCGCACACCATAAATACTCCTATATTTCGAGTATTGTCAATTAAAAAAAATGTATTTATTTTAATTATCAATATATTGCCGTAATCACTTGTTTAATATTGATCGTAATCAAACGATGAGTAAAATAAGATAATTATTGGATGTAATCAGTTCATGAACAGTTCAGTTACCTGGTACAAACGAAACTTAAACCGTCTTTTCCCGGAGGTTTGCCGACCTAATCTTTGGCCGCCACAGACACAGCCGATGCAATTCTGAAAGCATTCGTCCGTGACAGCAAATGGCTTTTCACTACAAATTTACTGCATTGTTTTTCGACCCGAACACCTGGAGGGTGTCTATTGTAGTCAGAGGTGCCAAGAGTAGGCTGGGGGATGAGAGGTTATGGAATTGGGGTATAAATATGCCACCGAAAAATATACTAGGTGGACATCGGAAATGCACGATGTTGTGTGCACTAAGCGTAGAATATTAGATTTTTTTTGTACAATATTTAGTTTGAAATCGGATAGTAGACGATTCGCAATACCAAGTGCAAGTGCAAGCTTACAAGTGCAAGCGTACAAGTGTCGGCCCCCAGTGGCTCACATTCTACTGAGCGGGTGGTCCCGGATTCGATTACTGGCGCAGGCTTTCGTTCACCCATGAGCTTCCATTAGGGAGTCCAGAGCTTATGGATGGATCCTACAGCCTGGCTATTCCAGCTGCCAATCCCCTTCCCTTCCCTTCACTGCTCCTCACATATCTCCATTGAGACACGAGGATGCAGTAATTAGGTAGCGCACTAGGCGCTACGGTGATTAAAATTAAAATAAACTTTTTCATGTAAGACGTTCACTTGAATGGTCCAATAATATGTAAACCAGACATGGCGTTAGATCCGATAAATACTGACTAGCGGTTGGTGGTGATGGCGACTTGATTGTTGATTGATTGGCGATTTAAGTTGAATGGGACGTCTTCTGATTATTTAATCAAAAGACGTCCCGTTATTGTTTTCGATTAAAAAAATTTGAAGTAGAGAAACGTGTCATTCTACCCCAACCACCACCCACTCACATAATATACTCTGTTCTTAGACATTTTCGTTGTAGACTATGCGTGGCCAGGGGGAATTGTTGAAGAGACTTACTCGCGGGCAAAAGTCAATACAGAGAGCAGCAGCAAGCTCATCTTCATTCGTGCGCCCGGCATTGAGCTGCTAAAGAGAGCATTTCTGAGCTCGCCTTGGGGATTTCTCTTGACACTTTAATGTGATTGCTCTGGTATGGGACTCTACTGCACGCGCTCGGCGTACGACCCTCCTATCCCCCATTCCTTTCTCCTCCACTCTTCGCTTTTCAAATGGTGATTACGAATTGGTTATTGCACGTGCGCAGAAAAGCCGGGCTCGTTGATATATGGAGGCCAGTTCGGGCGCCAGTGATGCCAGATACCTATTTATGTCGAATTACTTTTCGAACTTTTGCTGGCAAATTATAAACCCCCGGAGATGATACTTGTTGGTGTTGGTTTTAGTGAAATGCTATTTAGGAGCTGGTTGCAGATCAATTGAATTTTCGTGTAACCGGATTAAACTTCGCGTTTCCTCGAGACGTTGTTGTTCTTCATACTTGATGGTCATCGATATTTACTCTTCAATTCTTAGTTATAGTGTCTTGTTTTATTTATAATCAAGGGAATATCACTTATTGTGTCTCATATTTTTTTGTCTATAATTTTTGTGTTGTGAAAGCCACTACAAGAGGTTCTGTATCCCTCTTAGTGCTCGTGCAATATAGTGAGGGACATATTTTCGCCAGTACCCCGGAATAGAGTAAACTAGAGCCCGCACCGGGAATCGAACCCGGGAACGTAACATCACCGTCGGTCGCAATTCCGACTACACTACAAGTCGTACAAATGAAATGAGCCAACATAGCGCCGGTAGTTCCTCGTTCCTTTGGAACAAGAACGAAGAACGTCTTTTTTTTTTTTTTTTTAAATCACCGTAGCGCCTAGTGCACTACAGGATTACTGCACCCTCGAATCTCTATAGAGA
>JAUJYS010001010.1:0-19159 GCA_033995665.1 Melogona broelemanni | reverse complement strand
TAGCCAGACTGCAGGATCCACCCCTGAGCTCTGAACTCCCTAATGGAAGCTCAGGGGTGACACCAGTACCGCAGCTCATCGAATGCTCGTTGAAACGACTTCAAACAATTCAAACAATAGTTATGACCATTCTAATTCAAACTATGGTAACGAAAATTATAATTGAAATAATGATAATGGCAATTCGAATCCAAATAATATCATTGCCAGTTTCAAAACAAAGTTAACTTGATGAACCAAAGAGGGCGCTAATGCAAATCTTCAGCGATTTACCAGACATTTTATTGCTGCCTTGCGCCAGGGCAAAAACGCATCTTGTGGCAAGACTGAAACTACAATTACCAACGCACAGAAACGTTGCAAATTCGTCATAATTTGTTAAGATGCGGATACACTTTTCTATTCAGTGTAGGCCTTTCAGTTCGTCGGATTGAGTAACCCTACATTGACACGTTCAATGGTTGCGTCGTGCACTAGCTTGCTTCGGGTTCAAAATAATTAAACTGACAACAATTAAACTGAATTCAATGAAAACTGAATTCGCCACTGATTTCTTTGACGTCAATTTAAGAATGTAGGCTAGACATCCCTAGTTCTCGTCAATGTATACGGCTAATTGAGGAAGGAAATAGAAAAATAAATCCTAGATCCGCCACCGGCGAGTTTGGGTATTATTTGCTATCTATCGTGACTATTGTGCGTGAGCATTGTGGCGGACTTGATTTTTTTTTTTTTTTTTTTTTTTGCTATTTGCCAGGCCTTCAAGGACGGCCATTGGATAATGTGGTAAATGTCGATTTGAAGAGTTTGACAAGTCCCATTCTAGTTGGGCCGCTTCAATTTGTCCTTAGAAAAACAAAATGACACAGCTGAAATGAGAATAGCTTTC
Source organism: Melogona broelemanni (assembly GCA_033995665.1). Classification (NCBI taxonomy): domain Eukaryota; kingdom Metazoa; phylum Arthropoda; class Diplopoda; order Chordeumatida; family Chordeumatidae; genus Melogona; species Melogona broelemanni. The sequence continues at coordinate 18,270 of JAUJYS010001010.1, read as the reverse complement.
AAATTTGACAATGTTAGGCTGGGCTCATGGAGACATACCAGAAATAGCATAGCTTAGTTTAAGTTTTTGAAATTTCTCGAAGATACCTAAATAGATAAAATGTTGGTATGTTAACTTGTTGGTCTGAATCAAATTTCATGAACCAAAAAATAATAACGGTAATTGAAAAAGGATATGAAGAACGATTTTTAAGCGATGCACTTACCAACGGCAAAGAGTGTAATTTGAGCTCAGCGTTACAATAATTATGTGTTTGCATTCAACATCCTTCTATTAGCTGCTTCTATCACGAAAAGTTACTAATTTACAATATCGTCTGGGCGAATCCAATACGAATGGAAGGAAGATATTCTTGACAAAATAAATTATCAATACTAACAAATACCCTTGCACTAATACCTCAAACCAACTAATACCCTAGCATACTCTTCAAATTGTATAATCTGTTAAATTTCAATTTCGTTCCACAGGGTTCATACTGACCTTCCCAGACCGAAATCGAATTTTCCTGACTTTTCTAATGTACTTTTGGACGATTTTCCCTGACCAAAATTAACTTCACCGACTTTCTTGGTGAGTAAGAACCCTACACCGACAATTCAAGCACAAACTAAAAATCTGTCTCAACTAAAATACATGTACGTGGGACCAGCAAGTTTATTTTCACAATTACACAATAAAATAATCAAAATTAAAAATTAATGAATAAATTAAAATATCATGAACAACCTTGACGAAACGTCAACAAATTTCAATACTTCTGAGACAACCAATTAATTCAAGTAAGCACACCGCCACTACTTGAATTAATTTCGTGGCATGTCTCAAACAGAACATTACACAAAATCATTTTTTTTTTGTTCGACAGACTTTGGCTCTCTGTAGGACAAAATTGTAGCATGTTTGCAAATTTTGCAATGTAATAGGCACCGTAAAATACATGTTTAGATTTCAACAGGGGGGACATTGATGATTTATGTATAATTGAAGCGGTTATAGGCAGAGTGGTGTCTGTCAGTTTTATCATTTTTTAGTTACTTTCATCAATCTATACAGAAAATGAGAATGTAATGAAAATGTTTGTTTGTATACCGCAGACAAGTAGCAGCGCAAGTTTAAAATAACACGCTTAAGTGTCTATGGAGTAATTCTAATAAAAACCTCTCGTTTCTCAGTTCGAAAAAAAAAATTATATGAAACCAATCTGCATTTAATCGCTTCTATTAGGACAAATTCAAATTCTCAAAATGGTAGCACACGTGGTCTGCTTAATCCAAATATTTGACAAAACGTAACACTTTGATTCCGCGTTATTTTATGAAACCGGTTTTCAAAAGCACAAATATAGTTTTCAAAGTGTTAAAATAATTTATGTATTGTGTTTCCCACCTGACCCTCCATAAAATATTTCAAGCGCATAAATAAATAAAACTTTCAGTAAAATCAAATTAATAAGTCAATATAACAAAGTAAGTAAGAGTATCAAATGCCGTGCATAATTGAAAGAAAAGTGAACAGTCAATATGGTAAACAAAGAGATACCAGCCAAATTTAAAAAAAAATTCTCAAGGAAACAGAATTAATTAGAGCTTGCTATTCTAAAATAAACGCTAAATATTTCAAATTGAGCCATTTAACCTTCTCGCGTAATCAAAAACAAATAAGAATACATGTAGACTTTTTTCAACTCAATATTACTAAGGATTTTGTATGTTTCATCATTTGCCAAAGTATTCGTTCCATGTAGTCCTATTTGCGTGCATATCATTTTTTTTTTCACAACATTAATGCTTGCAGGTTACTGAGTTGATCGATGGAGAATTGTGAGCTTCTATCTACTCGTATTTGGCACGCTATAACACGCTAACGCAGTGCAATCTAACAAGTGCACATCTATTGAAGATGTTTATGGGCAGTCGCCATCACTGGAAATCCTTTGGTATATTCGTTTCATTAAAATATGCACTACAAAAAGCGTTTCTTTGTACGAAATGTACACACATGAACGTGCAAGAGACTAAGGTTATTCGACGGAATGAATATTCCTACTAAATGTTAAGTTTATAAACAATCATTCATACACTCTTCAGAAAATTCGGTCTAAGCATCAATCATTGTTAAAACCTTTATCAAGTCTTTAAGTGCGCTACGAGCTAAGTGAATGCAATTGTTATAATTTACTCCAAACGTGAATAAAAAATTTGATTTCATTGGCATCTACAGTATATTACAGTGGATTATTCGAGGTATAAGCAAGCTCCTGTCGGAGAATGAACTATTCGAAGGCTGTATAAAGGCGGGGTGCGTCTCACTATCTAGACCAACGCCGAAATATCCCAATAAGTATATAGTATCCAAACCCTAGAAATTGATACTATTACATGAGTATATAGTATATGCAGCACAAGTCGAATAAAGAAATAAGTACTCTCCGAATTTTAAGTTTTAAAAAATTGCACCGATCACCAAGACTTAGAGAAAATGACTAGCTCACCCAAATCTACATTGGCCGTCCTACTGTACAAAAATTAAATCGAAGAAAATATGGAAGCAATACTCACGAACATATATCTGTGAATCTATAAATAGACTTCGGTCACAATATAAGGAAGTACAATAGAGAGACACACCAATATGGTAAGAACATCCTCATAATAAAATATTCAACAACCAGTAGTGTAAATTAATATCAAAATGTTATCCTTCGCGCATGCACACAAACAATTCACTGTACAAATTAGACACGTTAAAAAAAATAACTACTACACTTGAACATGGACTAAGAGAACACTCCAAAGAACAATCCACAATGACGAACGAAATTCTGATAGTAAATTCCATGACATTTCGTTCTCAAAAACGTATTTAAGTGGGTAGAGGAAAAAATAACAAAACAAAAAATCGAAGACGTGGATAAAAAAGAGTAATAACAATAGAGACTCAACGACGAACATTACACTTGTAATTAAATTCACATGTTGCTAAGAAACTGGATCGGCATACTTTTTGCGGGAAGTTTAAATAATGTGACTACACGCTCTTACAGAGTGACGAGGACATGGAACAAACACACGGATAATTGATTTTACAGAGCCTTTGAGATCTGAATTAGAAAGTTTCGAACAACTATTTCATTTATAATTTTTTAAACGCCAAAAATGGATTTTGCAATGGATACTTGCTATGCTGCATAATATGAGAAAAATGACAACGCTTCGGCATGCGAATTAAAATATATTTGCTTAATTTATTTTTAAAAGAATACTATTTTTTGTGATTAATAATTTCGTTACAATGTTGTTATGAGCGACTAATTTTCTGGACGAATAGCATACAAGCATAGGACTGTCTGGTCAGTCTGGCACGTCGCTGTACTGGTTAAACGTGAATGGTCATTGGCTTTCCAGCCTTCTTTGGAGAGGCACTGCGTTTGTGATATGTGTGTGTGGGTCACGAGATCTAAAAAATACAATATTTTCATCTGTTTCTCCCAACCCATTTTTCCCGTAAAAAATAAATGCATGAAACAACAAAGAATTCTATTCTCAATAAGATTTGCAACTACACGCGCAGAGACGGTAGAAAACTAAATGAACAGAGTAAACCGAATTCATAGCAGAAAAATGTAGACTTGCAAATCTAATTACGACGAGAATCCCTTGTCAGATCGAATAAATTAATAGTTACGTGGCTTGTGTTGCACGTCATACCACGCTCTCCGTGAGTCGCCGCCGTAATGTCTCGCTGTCCGGTTGAGCGTTGCTGGGAGCGCCAGCTGTTGCGGCGACGGTGGCACCCTCTTTCACTCCCTTCAGTTCGAGCTCGGCCAAGCGCCGGGCGCGTAGGTATTCGTGTTCCACGATAATTTCGTTGCTGAGATAGGCGTCGCGTCGCATCTTCTCCTGCACCTTTCGTGGAATATCCGGTACCAGCCAGCGCAGTAAAGTGATGGCCAGCATGACCACGTTCTAATTTTAAAAATCATTACCGAAGTGATAAATTAATAATCATAAAACCAATAAAATAAATATCCCACCCCACCCCTACTCGGGAGCGTTATTTATTTGTTTCTGTATCCCTCCTAATACCTTTTACCTTCTTCACCAATACCATATTTGGATCTAGTAGGGATCGAATAAACGAGAGCCGCTGCGGGAATCAAACATGCCCAAGCAGATACGCTCAACAGTTTAGAAAATTATTTGGCGTGAAAGTGTAAGTGGAGTGAAGTGCGTACCTCAAAGACCACAATGAATGCTAGCCGTATCACCAAGAGGTACCAAAAGAACGCCGTGTGTTCGTACTTGTTGGGAGAATCGGGTGATTCACGATAATCCTCGTATCTATAAAACCATAAAGTTTATGAAAAAAATTGCCGGTGATTAAACAATGAAGTTTGTGTCTTGTCGATGTCAACTAATTTCTGCATTGCTGCACCAACATAAACACATGACGTACCTGCACATTGTGATGTTTTGCGAGACTTGAGAGTGCTTGGGACTGTAACCTTTCTCGAAGTCGAGAACGCTGAAGTAGGAGAGGCTTTCGTTGAGGAACCCGGTTAGCGTCCCGTCCGGACTGATGGTGTGCTTGTACACCAGTTGCGGGATAAAGTTTGAAGTGAAGGCGATAATGAATGCCTGAAATTAGTCGTTCAAATTAGACATTAAAGATTCGAGGTAAAACTTCGGATTGGTGTTTCAAAATCTCTATTCGGAAGTTTTCAATTACATTCGTGACCACCGATAGTTTCCCAATGCAGTCCATAATTCGGTACCACACACCTAGCAAAACGAAAGAAGCGGATAAGAATCAGATTCGAAAATACACTTCCATCGAAAATACACTTCCATTAGTTTCGGCGTTTAAGCTGCCAGTAACTATACTAACCGATGCTTTGAATGCGTCTGGCTACTGGACGCCGGTACATGTTGAGAAATTTTTTGGCGTCCAGTCGCATTTCCAGCGAATTGTTGACCAGGGCGAACATGGGAGCCAATGGGAAAGCTGCGACGAAGATCGTCACAAATCCGAATTGCAAAACTAAAAAATAGGAACGGAAATTTTTATAAGACTCAATCGTACAGAGCATCGGATTAATTTTTCGAAATAATAACGTTTATTCGATCCTGTGGTACTGGCGTCACCCCTGAGCTTCCATTAGGGAGTCCAGAATAATAAACGCGTTTTTAAAGACATGTAGAACAAAAATATTACAAAACCTACATGACATCAACAGATTATTAAAGTGATGATTAATTAAGATTATTAAAGATTGGTATCATTACCAATTTCTGTTTGATGCTGTAAAATTATTCACTTAAGACAATTGTATTCGTACAAAATTGAAGGTTTTGGCCAAAAGAAGCTTTGTATACAGAAAATGAGCCCCTGTTCCAGTTCTTACAGAAATTAAAATAATAGAAATTAAAAGGTAGGCGTCCCTAAGTTCCTCAAAAAACTGTTCCATTTCGTTTCTACCCAACACTTAAAACTCATCTACTTTAAACTGTGATTTCCAAAAGTCAAAAATGTGATTTCCAAAAGTCAATGATTTAAGAACAGTATGTCTCACCCATCTCCAAATATTCCCAAAACAATCCTTGCGACCCCATGTCCACCAGCTGAAAATCTCGCTCCCAGCTCGGCAGCACCCTTTCTGAAGTCACGACCGGCTTAAATTTGATCCGGCAAGCGTTGTACCACTGCAACAGTATTCTAGCAACAAAAAAAATCCCATGTCATCATCTAACTGTCCTAATTCCGATATTTTTAATTTTGAATGATTTTTTATGCCACGGACAAATCGAAAGACATACGGTTTTGCCATTTCCATTATTCCGTTCAGCGCTTGCTTTCCGACCATTATGATGGACAGCTGCACCGCGAGCTCCATAAGACAACCGCCTGGCCCACACTAGAAAACGAAGGAGAAACAAGTGCTATGATAAAATACTGTACCTCTATAAGCGGAAGTTCTTTGAAATTTACGTTGAAACAATTTATTTACCTCCTCCTGCCGGAAACCCCACATTCGCTCGTAGGCGCCGGGGTAGCCAGTCAATCTAGACATTTAAGAAATAAAAATGTATTACTGTGGTTCGAGGACTCTAATTTTATCATGATGAATCGTGATCGTAATAAAATTTAGAATGACTGCTCAAAAATGTAAATATTTAAACAACCAGTTTGCATCATTCAACAATCGTATAGACCAGTTTTTCCCAAAACTTTTTGGCTCGCGGAGCCGCGAGCTAGAACTAATTTTAATGGCGGAGCCTCTATGAGGCTAAACATTTTAATGGCGGAGGCCGCGAAGCCCCATGACATACAAGTCAATGTCGTTTGAATACAAGTTAATGCCGTCCAGAAATGGCCGCGGAGCACGGTTAAGCGTAGAAAACTTTCGTCACAATGCCTAATATATTCCAGGATATTTCTTCAACATTTTTGTAAGCAAGTTATATCGAAATCTATTAATTGTGACACGCACACAACGTATGAAGTTTTACATGTAATGTAAGACAAGATCATCTTACTTTCCCTTGAAAAACGCAATGTAAAATATGGAGGCGTAGTAATTGACAAATTGCAGAAGAAACATCTTGAGCGTCAGGCTGTCGTCATACTCTGATTGGGTCCGTGGCATTTCTGAGAAAATAAGATAAGCGGGTTTTCTTGATTATCAATGTTTCCCATTGGGGATATTTGACTAATTTAGGTTTGGCATATATTTCTGTATTTCCTTACCCAGTTCTGTCAGCCATTCGGCTACTTTGGAGTACACCTGAAACGTACAGAAAAAAGTATATAATCGGTGTAAAAGTGCGACCGTTTATAAAAGCGGTATTTGGATGCACTTCTTGAATTGACACCCTGTATAGTTTAGGATTTAATTAGGATTTATAAAGAATTTATCATGTCTGTATCACGTGCGTGTGTGTGTGTGCCTCCTCAATTCCCCGTTTTTCATTAGATCATTTTATAAAAATGATTACTAGGCTGCAAACCCCGTTCGCGACGAAACAATTCGGGCAAGCACACCTTAGTCTGGAAAGTAAGAGAGCAATTCGACAATAATCACTGCGAGAGTCAGATGGCACAATTCGACACCCCAAAAAAAGAAATTGCATTCGGTTAGAAGTGATTCGGGTGCACGGACACGGGTGAACGTCAAATGCTAAATGCGACTACGTCTGGGTTTTAGCATCATTTCTACATGGTTGGTTGGCTGGACTTTGGAAGTGATGTCTATAGAAACCAGGGATGTGAAAGCAGGCCATTATTTGTAAATTACGTCACACCAGCACACACAATGGGTTTCTATCACAAGCCCAATTAAAATATTATCCTTCTGAGAATATATTTTGTTTTATATTTTTTTTAGCAAATAGGTAAAAATACAATATTACAGGTTATCACTCCTCCAGTGCACCCCTCCCAAGTGGGAGGGAGGAAATCAGCCGCCCTTAAGCCGTGTCGAAACATTGGTCGCGAGGGGCGGTAACAGCGCACAAACTAAATTAATTTTATTCAGATTTGAAATGTTACGGAACATTTTCAAATCGTCTAAAATTATTTAAAATGTATTGTATTGTATGAGATGTATTGTTTTCTTTTTAATTATTGAAATCTTGATTTTATTCTAATATAATTGTTACAATGTAATATTATTGTTGACATTATTATTCTGTTAAGTTTGCCGATTGCAGCATTGCGGATGGCGCTAAAATAATGAGTATTTTTTTCTTTGATCAATTTCGGCATGAGTTGTCGGTGCTACTCACTACTCAGATATATATTTTTTCGTACATGCCCTGCATAGTACCAGAGTCTCAGGAGGCAATAATATTTGCGAAAACTAAATGCAAACCACTATTGTTAATCGGTTGAAAACTACATATTGCATTACTGAGAATGAGGGTGGAAACACACACGGAAGCACAAACACCAAGCCCGACATATTGAAAAGTGACGAGCCATCGCATACCTGATTGAGCAACATGATGCACAGCAGGTTGATGACCGCGGCCGTTGCTGTTGTTATCAGCGGAGCATTCCGATCGATCAAGCTGTGATCGTTGGCCTTGTCGTACTGTAACGAGAGAGCCGCGTTCACCGACACTCGGTAGAATATTACACCAATGACGCTGGCTACGGCGACCGTCACCTGCAAGAAACAAACGTGGAAACAAACGTTTTGGTTGTGAATTCGACAAATTGACAAATAAATTTTTGAAAAGGATTTTTATTTAATTTTTTTTTTATTCTACATACCAACAAAAGTACGATGGAGATGGACATTACAACAGCAGGAAACTTTCTCCTCCAAAATGGAATGTAGGGTTCCAAAGTCTGAAATTGATCAATTAAAATTCAACCGATTGCATACAAAAAATTATAAGTCAGTGAAATAAAGTCAGATAGTATGACACTCTTAATCCGTCTGAAGTTGATGTTGTGCTTTCATTAGTTAGAACAGAGATTCTAAAAAGTCAAATTGAAACTGTCAAAGTGGCACTTACGCATGTTGTGGCGTTCATTCGCGTCTTTGCTGTAGTTGAAAGCCCGACTAGATACTCCGGACGAGGATGTTCCTGATTCCCAGTATAATAACGTTTCAATTTGTGTACCACAAATCAATGACAAGGATAAATATATTGATCATTTGGGGTGGGAGCACTTCAGTAACCTCACCTCACTTTGGTCGAACCCGGTTAGATCCCAGTTGTAAGTGATGGTGGCCGAGTAACGTTTCCACAGTTCCAAAAATACTGCACCTGTTCACGAAAACAAATTGCTCTGTACAGAAATGAACCAAATGAACACCACATATAAGTATTTAGTTTGGCGGTTTGGTGCTTAGTGTGTCACTAACCCCAAAAAGACATGAATATGGCAAATACGACCATGGCAGGATTGTCCACCAAATAGGTGATGCGAGAGTGGACGCACGTCTCCTAAAAATGAAAAATATTATTTAAAAGCAGTAACTATATTTACTATCAAAGGAATATTTGAAGGATTAAGGATTTGAAGGATTAAGGAATAAAGGAATATTTAAAAGGAATATTTCGAATGTGTACCTCCAACCGCCAATATTCGCAGTGATCGCACACGGGGCACATCAGGATGGTGACGTTGTGGTTACAAATGTCATTACTATAAAAATAAAAATCCCGTCAATTAGATGGCGCCGTCTATTTTTATTGAGACAATGATGAATCTGGGGTGCAGCGGAGCCTGGTGAAATGATCAAAGGTGATCTTACCTTGGCACGAAAGTGAACATGGTCATAAGGCCATAGGTGAAGCAGAGTACTCCCATGATGGAGGCCGGAATCAACATATAGGTGTAGAAACCGAGCCACGCGAAGTACAATCCAATCATCACCCCAAAATAATCTCTGAAAATAAGATACGTTTTATTATTTAGAACACATTGGAAAAATGGGACAAGACATTTTCGGAATGACACTTACCGGTAATAGTTTCAAATATTAGTATTTATTTAGTGTACTTTATTATTTGTATGCCTATTTACAGGTAACCTGAATTGACCAATCTTACTTGATGTAATCCAATGGCTGAGTCTTGTGTAACCTGGCAAGGGAAGCCCATTCGTACCGCAATAGCGTCCTCATGTCACTGGCAGTTTTAGAATCCGGCTCGCCCTATAACAACGATTACATTTTAATCACAGTCCAAAAGAAGAAGAAAAAAAAATCACTTTATTAAACTAGTATGAAGTACTAGTTTTAAATTAAAAACATTGTATTTAACAAGTATATTGTGTGTTGAAGTGTTTGGTACGCAATTTTTGAACAAACCTCATGTAAAGGATAGGCAGCGGTATATATTCCATCTGCGAGCAGTCTCGTAATACCTACAATTAAGATACAGTTCCCGAAATTACAATATCCGCAGCCATGCAAACTGCACTCGCATAAGTTCCCGTTAAGACGTTTCATATTTTAGTTACGTTTGGGATTTGGTTTTTGGCTTACCGAATGCAAATTGGCTTCTCGGTAGATTACTGAAGCGCTTCCGCTTCAGAATAAAATCGACCACTCTACTACGTAAGGACGTTGAAAAGAACTCGTCCTTATTATGAGGTATATCAAATCTGCGAGGGAAAAAAATGAAAATGATTTCAAAGCCGCGTTTGACATTTCACCCCTAGTTAACGATTCACTATAGAGGCAGTCCCACACGGTGAGAGAAAGTATAGTCACTCTGGAAATATTAGACAGCAGTTTCCAGACAGCTATACTTTAAGGTTTAATTTAGTTTTTATTAACATATTCTTAAACATAAAAGAACAAGAACATGTTATCACCACAATTGGGGGAGTATCCCCACCACTTAGCCACACCGAAGTGGAGGCTATGAGGGGTGGGTGAAACTTCATTTCACAGAGATGTGACTTCATTTGACGTGAGCATGACCACTTAAGACGCGGTAGCCGACGTTGCCTCAAGCATAACTCACGTCACTCAGCGCCTCCAAGTGGTTGCTCTTTGCAAGAAATGTCGTTCTACGTCGCTGATCGACACCTGACGTAATCCTTTCGTCACGCTCGTGTAAATTTGCGCAACGAAGGCTACCCTTGGATTTCGCTGTTTGAATAGGCGACTGCTTCTCACTTTATTGTCACACCTCAGCCTCTGGCATTCGGCCAAATGAATGGGCAAATTTGTTTTCCAGAAAGCGTTACTTTCCCTCACTGTGCGGCCTACAACCGCACCAACGTACAAAAAATCTTTGTCCCTGCTGAATTCGCCCGTAATTCTCTTTGGCTGTGGCGGAAACATTTTTGAGTCGTAGCTGCAGAACCTGAACATCTTTCCCAGGACTCCGCCGATCTCATCGGCGAAGGGTGTTTTCGCTTCTGGATGAAGTTCCTCCCTAGAAAGCTGTTTTGACATTAGGATCGTTATGAGGGTGGCAACTTGGTCAACCCGCATTTCGGATCAGGTTTTTAAGACGTATGATATGCTTGTGTAGGGGTGGCCGACATTCGACATTGGTTTATGGGGAACGTAACAATAAATATAGAGTGCATGACATTGACGGGTACAGAGTGCGATTAAGTGGACGCCACTAGTGTGCTGACTAACACGCGCTTTCAGGTATTTCGTTATTTAAACTCAGGACAATCCGTTCGGCGGGTCGTCCACAAATACAGCCTATTGTCCGCGGCTGGTAGCCCGGCAAACACAATAGTACGTGTAGCTATAAATATGTGGTATTTGGCTCTCTGATCATAATTCGAGATTAGCATAATGCATATTTGTTTCGTTTCAATGTATATCGGGTGACAGCCATAAGCAAATACTGTACTCGAATATGTTCATATTTATTTCTGTTATTTTTTGCGTAAGCTATCTGACCATAGACACATGTATGAATGAACACGTTAGTACAATGGAGGGAAAGTTGATGTTAGAAAAACGGTAACATGCTTACATTAGGAAACACTGAAATATTGCTCAGCTCAATGGACAGAGCTATCGGATTCTCCAACTCATCGTTTCCTTCTAGTTTGGACAATGTATCCAGCTAAAATGCAACGGTAAAAACCATGCAGTTGTTAAAAACATGAGAGACTGGCGACATTACAACGAAAATATTTACGTACATTCACATATATTTCGTGGCATGCAAATTAAGAACACTCAGATGACATGATAAAACACGGTTAGGTAGCTAACAGAAAAACATGAGTTCAATGAGACAAATTCGAATGGAAATGTAACCGAAATAATAAACGTAAAATCAACCATAAGAAACTCATGTAAAAAAAGAAACATCACATTTTTAAAGTAATTAAAGTGTGACTCAACCAATTATATTTAACAAATGTAACTATATTTGAAATAAAACAAGTTTAATCTGCAATAAGTATAAGCAATTGCAGTAAAGAAATTAAAAAAAATCTATGGAGTGCAAAACTAATATCATGAAAATAAAGTGCCAAATCAAGTCGGGAAATGCCAATTTAATAATTCTTAAAGGCGACAAAAATTAATAAGGTCTAAAAAGTGCTTCCAAAAACCGAAATGAATGGTTTATTTTTTATGATTTGGACACTAACTTTGTGGCGGCGATTCATCCAACGCTTCAGAAAATACTAGATATTTGAATTAACCACACATAATGTTAAGAATCATAAGATAGATTGTAACACTTGATATGTACAGAAGGCAGGAGGGCCAACTAACCTGGTGCATGGGCATTTTTAATTTCATTATTTCCGCATAGCGCGACAGCACTTCCCAGGGAGCGTGGACTTTGACGAAGTTGACAGCTCGCCCCGGCTGCCAAGAAAAATTCACGGCAATACAAAAATGAAATACTTGAAAAATGAACGATATGTAATTCTAGAAGATGAGTCATCATTACAGCACAAATTTCATTTGATCGGTTATTTTCAAAAATGAATCGACTGATGTTTGATTCCGTTTCGGTAGAAATTCGATAGAAAGAAATATCGAACAAAAAAGACCAAACCCATCTGAAAGTTTAACTGTATGGCGACGTTTAATAAAATTCTTAGCTATTTATATTTTAATTGTTTTGCATTTTCTTGACTTAAATGAGTAATATAATTGTATTCCATCGAACAACACAATATATCTCTGGATTATCAATGCTATCTTTAGAAAAAAAAACATTGTTGTTCTTCCTATCTTTGAACAAAGTCTACTGTCATTTCAAGAGTCATTAAATCACAACTTTTGTATCATGCAGTTATGACGTTCGATTTATTTTCAATTAATTAATTAATTAATTAACCAGTATAATCAGCTTGTTTCAATTTATCCATTTTCTGATTAGAATTTGTAAACAAAGTGGTTATCGGTTACAAAATCGAAGGTATGGTGGATCGCTTCTTAATTTCGTACCTCAATCTCGTGTTCGAGTATCAATCCCTCCTTCTCCAAATTGGATTCGAACGTCTGTCTGGACTGGGCGTGCTTCGCCTCTGCTCCGCCAGCAGTGCAACAGTAGGCCAGCACAAAATCGATCATCCGAACTCCATCGTGAAAATACAAATCTGTCTTGAACTGCAAAAAACAAAATTATTTGCATTAGTTAACTTAAATAAATAAATTATCAAGCTGCGTAATGGAGCCGGTGAAAAAATAAGAGCTGCGAGGGCAAAGGGGGATTGGGTGCATGGCATGGACTTCGTGACTATGGATACTGTGTCGCTAAGTGGTCGCTACTGAGATCTGAATTGATAAATGTTATTTTTAATTTGATTATATTTTTAATTGTGTTTAGAAATTAACTAAAAAAAAACATCATAATTACATTGTTACGCATGAAATTGTTCTTTTTCTTATCACTCAAAATTAACCTAATTACCGGCACAATAACATATTTTAGAATGTTCTTAGGAGCCGTGTGATGAGCATATGAAAGATGGAAGCCTTTAACCAACGATGATAACTGTTGCCGTTCTCATCCTTAGTCAAGGACTTTGATCTTTCATACGATAACAGTCCAACAAATCCAGAAAATAGTTTGATGAAAAATTGACATGAATAAAATGGATTAAATGAAATAGAAATTGATATGTGTGAAATCAAATTGGAAGCATTAATAGAGAAATTTTGGAAGAATCATTGAATTTTAACTTATGATTAAGGAACTTTTGTTTTACCGACTCTGTCATAGGATTGATCATGGTTTGCACGCACTGGCCTTCAATCTCACTTCTTCAAACCGTCTGACTTTTGCAATGCATTCAAGTGAAGCGGTTCGCGTGATTTTGGAGAGAGAAAAAAAAATGATGTCGGTAGACAAACTCACTGGCAGACTTTCGTTCGGCCCCGGATTGTAGCTTGGCACGCTGTCCACCAGTGGCACGCTGGTCGATGACGACAGTTTCCGGTCGAGACCAGCCTCATAGTTGAGCTTGTCGTCGTGAATTAGCGTCGACATGCGAATCTCGTTAAGGTCCAGGGCGCTCTGGTACAAACTGATCTCTGACGCTGTGAATGATTATATGGCAGTTGAATTCGAAGGCAATCTCTGCATATGCCAAATGAAATGCTCGTAATTAAGCGGACATGTCACAACTTGTCTATGTACCAAAACCTACAGCGCAAAATAAAAGTGCGAGTAATAAAATCGATTGTGCAAAATTGAACAAACGCATTATGATTAATCGTCATGATCGTAATTCGATAATAAAATCGATTGTGCAAATTGAACAAACGCATTATGATTAATCGTCATGATCGTAATTGTGCTTGCTCGCCAACCAGCGGATCTGGGTTCGATTCCCGGTAGAGGCTCTCGTTTATTCGACGAGCCGCGGTACTGGTGTCACCCCTGAGCTTCCATTAGGGAGACCAGAGCTTAGGGGTGGATCCTGCAGCCTGGCTATACCAGCTGCCATTCCCCTTCCCTTCCCCTCACCTATCTCCATAGAGACACGAGGGTGCAGTAATCCTGTAATGATTATAATGCACTACGGTGGTGACCTCACTGCAAGCTTTACGTGAAATGCAAAGTCATTAGAAAGCAAGAAAGATCGCTACCTATTTCATGTGATCGAATGTCTTTCTAGCCCACGATTTAAATCGATTTAATCAAATAAACATTTAATTAAATCGATTAAATCGATTTAATTCAACCAATTTAATTTTATATGCAAATATGATATACTCGTATTATATGCCAAAGCGAAATGCATTTATGGCGAAGTTCAACAATCGAGTCATGTTTTGGTGCGTAGTATAAGCAAAACAAATAAGGCACATGCTCGTATGTAACACAGCGAGTACAGTATAATTATTCTGGCAAGCGATTAGCCTGTAGACAAACACGTTACCCCGAGCGGTACGCCGTTGAATCGTTGCATTACGCGAACGCGCTCCTAGCATGCGACTAAACATTGCCAATTAATTTAGTCAGCATTGACAGCATAATTAAGTGAACAAGTTGCAAGGCCGTTTACAGTAATATAGCGCCTGATGGACCGTGCACTCTTTGACAACTTGGTGTCATGTAGCCAACAATAAATTAACCCGACTAACACTGGCATCGCGTGTGTGCCGGCAATTTCGAGTGTCGCACCTTGGTGACTATTTAGAAAAATGTTATTATTCCTAATCGCTGAAGTAAATATCACTACATCCTGCACCCCTCATGCTGCCACATTTTTACCGGTACCCCGCATTCGAATAGCAAGCGCCGGGAAGCGAACCAGGTACCGCCGCACCGCAGCCGGTTAGCGGTTGCAATACCGACTGAGCTACGAGCTAATTTCATTTTAATTAAAAAAAATAATAATAATTCGCCACTACTAAGAATTTGAATTTCACTCCTACAAATTAAAACTTTGAGAACCGTTTGTCGAATCTTGTCCTGTAGAGACAAATTAATTTTACTTTTCACAGCAAATAAAATAAAATTTTGTGCAGTCGACGTAGCTCAGCGGTAAAGCATCCTGTTGTGCGGCGATTCCGGGTTTCAGCCGGGCCGAGCATTCGTTATTCGATCCCGGGATACTGGTGAAAATGTGCCCCTCCATACAAAGCTCTTTCGAGGGAATTTAGAGGGGTACATTATCTACTACTACAGTGATTGTTAAAAAAATTGTTTCAAATTCTATCATCAAAATTATATATTAACATGATAAGTGCACCTGAAAAACCACACCCGCAATTTGAAAAAAAATAATTATCCAAAGCTCATGCAATCCTACCTGCGTCGAGCGGGTTGCTGTGTGCCGGACTCTGCGGTGGACTGCGATAGTCGGACATCTCCGACATCTGGCTGAAGCGCGGATAGATGTTGCTCGTCGGACGCGCCCCATTTTTCTGCTCGCCGTTCTGCTGTCCGTTCAGTCTGGGCTCCATTCTGATTTACAACGCGGTTTCACTAAAAGAGTTAGGAGACATTTTTTTTTTTTTTATACTTTTGGTTTTGAAATAGATGAAATAAAATCCGTCTGCGCACAACAGCAGCAAATTTCTGGGAATGGTTACTGCTCCGCCCCGGGTGCCAAAATACTTTCTATTAGCCAAAATAATAATAATAAGGGGGGAATGTCCCTCCTTTAAGATAATCTAGTGGTGGCAAGATAGTGATAAGATGAGGTAGTGATAGTTTTTCACCTGCAAGTCAAAACCCGATTTTAACAGTAACCGTTAAAGAACTAATTTTTCTTAACAAGAAATCGGATTATGACCCCGCCCCCACCCCACCAGTTGCTTTTACAATCAGTGACAGTAAATAGAACATGACGTGTAAGGAGAGGGGGGAGATAAACACTCGTACGCTTGAACTTCTGCGGATTTCTGTCTCAGACGAGTTTTTTTTTTCTGCTTCCAAACAAGTGACGCGTTTTATTTTTTTTTCTGTCGGGGGCCGCCGACTCGAGCTATTTTATTTTTAGTCTGATAATGCAGTGAAACGGCCTGCCTGAAACATTGGCACAATGTGCGTTCGTTAGTTGGCCTACCGGATAGAAGGGCACCGATTTTTATTTTACTTATTTTTACTTTTTTTTATTTCAACCATTTCTTTGCTTGCGTGGGCACAATTAGATAGAGCATGTAATAACCTTGGACCATAATCTAGAGTGGAAAGATTGTATTTTTTTTTTTTCAGTTTTAGAAACAAAACACTGTATAGCGGAATGATTTTTGTGAGACGTCCGATAGTTGAGTTGACAGAATAGTTGTTCTTTTTCAAGTTTTTCCCAATTATAAATCTTTAAGTGCGCCGCAAAATCCGTCTTTCTTCGTTGTCTTAGAATATAAAAATATTAAAGGATTAATTTTTAATAAATTCTTCGGCAAAATATTGGACGAAAAATCGTACTAAGGAAAGTGTAGTGATATGTGCCCTGCTCAGTAAAATAGCTTATAATTTTTATCACTTTATAATCAAATTTTTAAATTACTATTTGACAATCACCGATAGTCACTGAAGTGAATATCACAACAGACGATTCTGTACCCCTCTTATCGTTTGAGCAATTGTGGAGGAGCACATTTTCACCGGTACTTCGGGGTTGAATACCGAAAGCCCTAACCGGGAATCGAACCCTGGATCGCCGCACACATGGCGGATGCACCACCACTGAGCTACGACGACCGTACCGAATTCAATTTCCTCAAAAAATGATTGTGTGATCTGAGAGACGCGACGTCACATATTTGAACTGCATGTATCCAGGCGTGGGCTCACCTAACCTGTCACATAATTGAAATATTTGTTATGATAATTGAGAATATGGCGTTACATGTTCGCTAGCTGCGTGCTACGGTGCTAGTGATTCGTTTAATGTAGTCATTCGGGCTCGGGTTTGCCGTTTGTCGAAACGAACAATCAGATCCGGTTTACAAGTGTTGGTTTAACCAATTCTGACTCACGGTCCCCCATTAAGAATACACTGGAGACGCACGCCCAAGACTTTTCGTTAAAAAAATGTTTCGCTGACGATTAAACTGACTCGACGTTATTCGCAGTACCACGGTGATACGGCCATATTTACACGATCGAACTTTTCACGTACCGCATTATCTAGGAAATTTTATTTACTTTTTTTACGTTTTGTGTGTGTTTGCTTTTATTACGTAAGAATTTCGTTACGTAAGAATTTCGTTACGTACGAGTTAGACCATAACAAAATGGCAGTTTCACGGATAAAAAAAAAGTGAGATGATGTATCGTGTAAACCTTGCCTTAGTCTATGCGTGATGTAATGGCGGTTGGAACATGAACAACAATAGTAAATGACTACCGGTGATTTTTTATTTATTCTTGGGTTAGCATTGAGCAATATGAGCCTGACCAAACGAACCGATTAATAGCTTCTTCATTTTGAGAAAAGGTCGAACGTGCGTCACGATCAGATATTATAGGCGAAGATATACATCTGTAGGCTCGTATGTAATGATAAAAATAAGTTCATACAGGCATGTAGCGGAGCTACGATCCCTCAGTGTATGGGTAGACACCGATAGAAAATGAACGAGGCCAGACGAAAACAATCGATATTGCAGATTGTTTGTGTAAACAGGCCAACGGCGAACCGAAGGAATATTTAGTGTTCCGAACTAATTCATAGTTTCGACGAGCCGGCCAACTATTATTAATTTTTTAATTTTTTTATTATAAATCACCTTAGTGCCTAGTGCACTACAGGATTATTGCACCCTCATGTCTCCACCCCTAAGCTCTGGACTTCCTAATGGAAGCTCAGGGGTGACGCCAGTACCCAAGGCTAACGAATAAACGAAAG